>VYXF01011313.1:23674-41241 GCA_013397295.1 Polioptila caerulea | reverse complement strand
GCCGGGCAGTCCCCGCCGCCCCTCAGCCCCTGGCGGGCAGTGGGCTCAGTCCGGCTGGGCAGACAGGGAGGTGCTCTGTGAAGAGTGCCCACCTGCCTCGTCCCCGCCCCAGCACTGTCGGTGTCCCTCTGTGTCCCAAAAGTCTGGAAATGCAGTCTCGGAGCGTGGCGAGAGCGGAGGCGCTCCCGGTAAGGGGAGGGGCTCTGCTCCCGCTCCCAGCCCGGGGCTCCTGGCGGCGGGGTGACCTGGGGGACGGGCTGGGGGCCCAGGTTCCGTCAGGATCGGCAGTGCGGATTGCAGCAGGCAGCGGACTTGTGGGGAGGGGGTCTGGTTTTCTTGGGACGGAGCTGAGAAATACAGTTTTCCTTTAGGAAATTGGTGCCCGGCTGGCCTTTTCCCCAACACGGGAGAGAGCAAAACCAACAGTCCCGTACATCTGGTACCCGAAAGGAAACCCCAGGCAGCTCCTCATCCACAACATACGTGTTTCTTCCACACAAAGGTGCCTAAAGGAATACATTTCAACAGTGTGTGAAATCAATGTAAAAAAAAAAAAGTCAATGTACTTGCTATTTAAGTGATCTCATTTACAAAGCACCCCAGCAGCATAATTTTGTTTGATTAAAATCTTTTAAGGTTTAATGATTCCCAATACAATGTATTAAGGGTCAAGTTTTGTGCCCTGACGTCAGTGCAGATAGGAGCAAGATCTGATCCACTGTATTTTCCTCATAGTTTTAGTTAAAAAATCTAGGACTACGTGTTCAGCATCAATTTCCTCTTCTGATTCCTCTAGATGTGCTAATTTACATGAGCTGATCAACCAGTTCTAAGTTTTAAAAACAGAAGGCAATGCTCTAATTATTTTTCCTAGTATGGATGGCAGGAGCTGTTCAAAGTGAAAAATAAACACCACTGAAAAATCACCAATGCTTAAATAGCATTCTTAAGAGTAAACAAGAAGTATTTCCAGTCTTATAAGGACCAAATTCTCACTGCTTCCTCTAATTTTTCACCTCTCCATGAAATGCTGATATCCTTGTTATTCAGAGGGTTTCATTTATTTCACCTTTACTGACACATGCTAACACTGTACCTTTGCCAATGACCTAAATGACCTAAAGCAGATGACCTGAATTTAGAAAAAAAAAAAATTGAAGGTTAAAAAACAAGTTCGTTTTTTTTTTCCTGGAAAATCCTTTGGAGAGCAGTGATTGGCCACACACCTGCTGCAGCAGTGTTGCTACATGCAGCCAGGTTTTGTTTCAACCCGAGTCAAAGGTGGTTTGTAACTGAAGCAGGAACATGCAGCTCCGAGTGCTCGTGTCACGACTGTGCTCACGTGAATGTCACACAGGAACAGCTGCTAATAAAAACGACATCACTGTCATTGACATTGTCATTGTCAGCGAAATGTGGAACTGAGCTCCCAGGGAAAATCGGAAAGTTCGGTAGGAATCTTATGGCTCCCATTTGCTGTGTGAAGAAGCAGTTCTGCCATTATTCTGGTGTTTGGTAAGCCTATTGAGCCAAGATAGGCTTACACTAGTGGATAAATTACCTATGTTAACATCAATGTGGTTTAGAAACCACTTTTTGTGAATACCAAGCTTCTCCATCTGTATCTTACAGAGCAAATTTAAGACCCAGGAAACTACAGAATGAGGCTTCAGGGATGTGTGAGGATACACTGTGTTACAAATGAGATCTGTGGGATTCAGGTTCTTCTAGAGTCTGTGGGCACACCTGCTCCAAACCTTGGCTGCCTACAGCCAAGTATCTAAATCTTACCCTCCTGTTTCCTGTAGGACCCAGTGCCTAAGGAATGCAAGGCCCTATGTATAACTGTGTGTGTAACACTGTTGACACATCTAAAAGCTGGCTATGGTCACTTCCAGCCCTGTTTCACCTCCCCACAAGCAATAACATAACTTGTGCTCCTCTTCCCCTCCCGCTGTTTCTATTTTTTGCTGCTCACAGCTAGCATTAATTCCCTGAAAGCAGCTGGCCTGTGTTTTCTCTAAATCACTAAAGGAACATATCCACAAATAATACACATGAATAAAAATGCCTCTCTTCAGTTTTACTCCTTGATTTTCTTTTTCATTATATATTTTTCTGTTTCTCTACAATAGAACCCGAATTTTCTTTCCTGCAGCTTCCCTGTCCAAATTTGTTCTTCATTCTCTCCTTCTAATGACCAGACTTCTGCAGTTGGAAATATACTGGCCAGCTGTTTATTCCAAAATTGCTTAATCCCTGCTGCACCTGCTACAGCTTTTAGCATTAAAATTAATTTCTTAACAAAAGGTAAAACAATTATTTTTTTATGCTTTCAACATTTCTCTTTACATAAGAAACAGAATTTAATATTCCAGTCGTGGGCAATAATATCTGAAAGATGTTGCTTTGGTAAGCTCCTAAATATGGGCCAATAGGGTATAAATTATAATATAAAAATGCATAATCTAGGGGATTTATTGTCAGGACCAAAAGAAACAAGAGTCTAAGAATGTACATTTGGGAGATGAATAAGACATTCTCTGTTTGCCTCTAGGATTGAGGTCAATAATATCCACTTTAAAGCAATTAACGCAGCAGGATAAGTGACGTGAAAATTATCATGCTGAAAGGCTAATGGGCTATTAAATCCATCTTGCTTCGCCACTGATGGGCATACAGAATTAATCCTGGGATTAGGTATATCACATCAGTGGTAAACTGCTACCTCAATATTTGTATATGAAGGGTTTTCTGAAAATGCTAGGAAAGAACACAGCCAGAATGTTCACTGATAGGCTCTCTTCAAGGTTCAGTCCACTGAGCATAAATTAATGTGTCTGTGCTTGGCCTTATTCAAACAGTGGCTTTTTATTAATGAATTGATACATTTTGGTAAGAGATCAGAACAAGAGAAAGTTATGGTAATGATTATATAAATCATATTGCTTGTTTACATTTAAATCTGGACAATTCAATGCAAGAAAATGGTCAGACAAATACGATTGAATTACAACATTATCTTTTCTTGCAATGCCATAATTGCCCTTGGACATTTCTCACCCACTGCTATGACATTAACATAGTAAAAAAAGTCAAATGATGGAAAGCCCTGCCCTTACCTATAACAGCTGTGAATAAGAAACTGGCCTCACAATAAAGAGAAAGGCACAGTCACATTATCTTAGGATTCTTGTAATGAACAAGTTAGTGGTTAGTGGTTATTTTTTAAATGTCATCTTTTATTTGTGTGACATACACCTAATTCATTTGGAGTAATATGGTGTAGGAAATGATTTTTGGTCACCATATGATTCTCTTGCTTTCTAGATTGGCCAGTGATGTTGAAAGGTTATCAATATTTCAAGCTTGCCCCTTTATTTGACACAGTTCTTGAATTTCCATCATGCCTTAAGTGCAAGAGATCATATTCCAGTTTGTAATCACAGACTAGGCAGTGGAAAGAACATGCCTATATACAGTTGCAGTGAAGGCAAAATATCTGTTATAGGAATATCTTGTGTGCAAGGCAAATGCATTTAATTTTTAAGTTCCTTTACAGTACATTGTCATGGTGTGTGCTGCAATGAACCCATGAGAGTGACCTGTGCCTGGGGGCCCAGAGAGCACTGCTAGAGATCCCTGATGATTCAGGTGAAGGGATACTCCTCGTCTGAGTATCCCAAATCTGTTTATTCCAGGGACAAGAACTTCCTCCGAGTGACCTGTGGACGGGAACAGGTCGGGCTAAGGGCTCGGGTTAAATACAGGGCAAAGGGGATGGCTCTGAGGGCCGAGGTCCGACAAGGACAAGGGGAAAGTGGTGCAGGGGAGCAGCTAAAGAGTGAGAGAACCAATGGGATAACAGGGGTGGGGCAGAACAGGGGATAACAGGGGTGGAGCAGTACCGCAAAACAGAGCCAATGGCGGGGTGGAAGGGCACGGAAAACATTCTAGAAGGGGCACAGAAATGGTCAACGGGGGCTGGACAAGGGTGATCTCAACCACATGTACCAATAGAACTGAAAACATTAACATGTGCCTGCCAAGGCCTGTGGAAGGAGGCTCTTCTCACCCTAGCCTCTGAGGTGTGTCTCTCCGTTCTTGTTTCTGCCCCTCCAAGGTGGAGGCACTACAGCCCCAGTGGCAGGCTTTTGAGCCTCCACAGTACATTTATTTTTAGAAAATGGGCCAATGTTTCTATTACTGTTTTTTTGGTTTGTATTGGTTTATCATTAATCTCTTAAGCCCTGTAGTTGAATGATGCTTTACAAGCTTTCAAAGAAGTTTTGGTAAAATGATTGTTTCATGCACCCTTTCAGAGGAACATGCCAGAGAAGAGTGGAACCCTTTAACCCACAGAGTATATTCATATTTGGTCCTGTAACAGCAATAGAAACATAATGGTAAGTCATATTATATTTTACATTTGTTAGAACATCCCAGAGGAATGTTGGCAGTATACAAGGCAGCCCAGAGTCTATGGGAAGAAGAAAGAAGTTGTGGAACTGATATGAACAAAACGACAAGGATGGGGAAAAACCCCAGCTTTAGGAGACAAATATGAAAAACAGAACTTGATGGTGATAAGGTAGTTCAACTCTCCAACTCTTTTGGTTCTAAATTAGAAGAGGGAGAGACAGAATATAAACAGACAGAATATAAACAGACATCTAAACCCCAACGTCTTCTGTAGTATTTGGCTACATAAAGTACTGAACCAGGAAATGCTCTCACAGCTCTCTGAGCAGGAACAACTTAATTTTCACATTAAAGTTTAAAGACTTACATTATTTCTTGACCTATGAATGAGATTTGTATTTAAAGCCCAGTGTATTTTGAAGTTCAATTCTTCAGTACCTTTTCCACTTGATGATGAGCATTTCCTGCTTGTTTTCTGTAAAACTCCCATGGGAGTGAAGAGAGGCCTTTGTTGCTTTCCGCTAATGAATCTAAATTATTGATTAGTCAGTCTAATTTGTGGAAACTGCAATTGGTTAGTGCTATCTTAGAAGTGCCTTCAGTTGGGCAAAAAGAATTACAGATAATTTCACAAAAATCTTCAGTGAGAGAAAGAATATTAAAACAGATGGGAGAAACAGCATATTCAGCCAGTGTTCTTTTATTTGCCCACACTTTACAAAACTAACATATTCCCCTTCATACTTCCCTAGAATTTTATTTATTTTAATAAACATTGTTTGAGGGCTGATTTGGGGAACACTAGAGTAGAATTAACTGTTCTGAGCAGACATCTTTCAGTGCTCATGGTAACTCTGAAGCAGTGTCTACAACTGGAATCTAGAAAAAAGGTCCATAACTTTCTAATTCTCTAAGCAGCTTGATTATATAAAGAATGAAAAAGGACAAAAAGAAAGAGAAAAGGTGCAGAGTCACAGTTCCCAAGACAAGTCATGAGATACCTGTCATGCACTGCATGATCTGAAACACTGAGATTGTAAATCACTCCAATGTAGGTATGTTTGAGTCTTGCCTGATAAACAAAGTTTTGTACACTCCACTGCACAAATCAGTGAATATAACAAGTGTCATAATAGCTAAACATCATGGAAACATCCATTTGGACTTGAAATGGGATGAGAAAGAATGGTATCTTGGAGTAAAAAATGGATATGGACATAAAAAAGAGGGAAATATAGGAAATAGAGCTTTTAGATGTCAGACATTCAACTAGAAGAATACAGAAGATAATCTATGTCATGTGAATATGGGAAAATTAAGTTTTTCAGCCACCCCATTTCTGAAAGAAAATATTTTAGAGGACAACTACAAAAAGAAAACTGATCCTATGAACTTTAGTGTAATTTTAAAATCTGAGATGTTGTCACCAAGATTTTTTCCCATTAATTTTTAAGAATTTGTCTCATTCAAACTGCAGAGAGAAGGGCTTTATGACTGGCAATAACAGATAAAAATAAAAGCACTAACAAGATGCACAACAGACGAAAAGATCCCCCAGAGAATGTAGCACAGGCTCCTGCAGCTGCAGTGAGTGGATATGGATAATCCCTGGTAGCTGCAAATACCCTCTCAGGGGAGGTTTTCTGCAGGAGAAGCCTAATCTCAATCCATACATGGGAAAAATAATGCTAAACCTAGTAATGGTTTAGCACATCCTCTCCATGTCATTTTCTTCAGAAGTACAAAAACAGACCTTCAAATTGTTGTTTAGAATAACTGGTTTAACAAAAAAAATGAATCCCCTGACACTCAGGCCTCTTGTACCTTCTCATGTACAGCAAAAGCACCTGCAGTGTCTTGCCTTGAACTGTGTTTAACACTGTAAGTCATACTTGTAGCTAAAAACAGCTGTAAAAAAATTAAGATTTTTTTCAAGCATGCATTCTCTGGTGAAGTGGCAATGACAGACGTCTCTTGGAAACAATGTGTGGGAATTTCAACTGAGAAGGTTGATTTTGAAAGCATTTGTCAGTTAGAAAAACTCTTCTTTAATGAGGAGATAAAAAAGAGAAATGCTTACCTTCATGTGACTTAACCAAAATGTCTTGACATGAAAAAGAAGTGTTTTTCATTATGTGACAGGAATATTTAATATTTACTCATTACATGTTTAAATAATTTTTTTTTAAATCCTGAAAACAACACAACAAAAACTCAACAACAAAACAACTACCAGAAACAGATGAATAATCAATGGTATGTTGTGCATAGTAACATTCCATGTACTGTGTTTTGGAAATGAGAAAAGATCAAATGTTCAGAACATTATCCCAGCCTGAATAGAACAAAACCTTGGTTTGGTTTGTGGACAAGGAAGAGAATTAATAAATACTCTGAAGCAGTACAGTGAATTAAAAAATTGGGATAACAAGAAAGAAGAAATAGCAGTGTCTAACTGACATAAACAGAGGAATTTGAGAAATACACCCCTGATGTGCACGAGATTTTATACAAATGGAAAAAAACCCCACCAGCAAGATCCTCTGGGCTACCATGGATGAGGAAAATTGGTGGGGAGAAGGAACTTGACAGTTAATTAATCATCACAAATATGGAAACAAAAATATTACAGAAGCTGTTAGGGAAGCATAGTATTTCCTACAAAGTAGAACTTTTAATCAAGTCTCTTGTATTTGTTAGAGTGTGTAACCCTGTTTGTATAACTTTTTTAGATCGCTCTTCTCACTTTACCCAGACTTTCCTAAATTATCAAGATCCACTTTATGAATACACAGAGGTTTTACATCCTGCTCCTCTTTGTATGTGGTTGTTTCAGACCCCAGTACTTTACTAATGAAGGTCCAGTTTTCCAGTTGTTCCAGTTTGATGTATTCATAGCCAGTTTATAAATCCTGCTCTGAAACCTTGAGCTCCTTGTCCCCCCCTGCACGTCCCTCTGTGCCCACAGATATCTGCCCAGCTGCCTTGGGGACACGTGCAGCCAGGAGATAGAGGAGATGGAGGAGCTTTGTGCATTGCTGCACACTGCAACTTTGCTGATTAGGAGTGTGAACACTCAAAACTGAACCCATTTAAGCAAAGGAACAATTAACAGAGAAAGGTTTCATAGTAATTATTGAAAAGGTTTATTGATACTGACCTAGGCATTTGCCAGGGTAAACTCATTTTACACTCCTGGACAGAGATCACTGTCCAAACCCACCTGCCAAAGGCTTAGCTCTTTTTGTATTTTTTCATTATGAACAGTCAGTGAACATTCAGAGTACTCTCTCCTCTGAAGCACCATGTGTTTTGCTTGCTGCAGCCTCTCAGCTTTGCCAGGCAGTGCTCACAATTGCCCTTGGTCCTCTAGACAGCCAGTGTCATCTCCTTGTATAATGAAATCCAAATCACAGCTCTTTGGAATAACATCTTCATGGTAAATGATGTATTGTTATGCTTCAAAACCGGAAATTATCTTGAAGCATAAAATTATTCCTTGCAGGTTTCAAAAATTAGCTAGCAAGAGTCAGATAACTCGGCAGTGTGTACTGTCACCAGCAACAAATCCTTTCTGCAATAGGGGGCGTTTTTCTCTAAAGGAACATTCTGTAGCTTATTCCAAACTTTATCAAACTTTGGTATTTTTATTGCTATCATTTAACCCCTGATGTTTCTGGTTACTAGGAAATGACGAGTGTAGTACTCCAATCAAGGAAAAAAAAAAAAGTTCAAACTTATTTTTAAGTAGCCTATTTTTATATATGAGATCAACCAAATTCAACCTGATCCATGATCATCTCCTAAACACTTGACCTTACAGCTGAGCTTGCAGTGGGCAGCTGAAATAACCAATTAGGAACTAATTGGTTTGAAAGAAAACTTTCAAAGAAATAAACTATGAAATAAATGACCTAATTCTCAAACCTGGGAATAATCAACAGTTTGCTGCTGGTCTAGATTTCCATGAACTTCATCTGCTGGTCATGCAGCATAGAGCCTGAATCAAGGAAATCCTCACAAACCTCACTTGGACATCGTGCCTGCAGTCACAGGACACTGTTAGAGCAGATTCCCAGTAGCTGGCAAAAAAATGTGCAATGCTGTAGGTCTTGAAGTGAAACTGGGTGGGTGTGGGCATCCAAGTTCCTTCTGAAGTAATCAGAGCAGTGGAAGAAGCAATAATGAATTGCCATGGGGGGATCTGCTAAGTGTCAAAATCAATGTAATTCTTTTTTTTTTTCTTCTCCAATTGTCGTCTCATTGCCTGATGACCACAGGTTGTTGAAAACTGCCTGACTGAAAACATGCTGAAATAGCATCACATGATATTTGAGATAGAAATTAAATATTTAACATGTATTTTTACTGCAAAAGAAACATGAAAGAAAACTGAACTGTGCTCTGATATTATGAACAGAAAACGACAGGGAAATCATTCAAATCTAAACCCATCATCTCCCTAGTAATGAAAACCTAATCAAATTATAAAAGTAGCTCTCCCAAGCTCATTGCCACAGTTGTTGCTCAATCAGAAGGTCTGTGTAATGGAATAGGAAACCTTCAGACTCACTTTTAGATTAGACAACTGTTTTTCCTGATGGACTATAAAAAAATTTTATAAACATTTCCAGTTCCCATCACTTGAAATTAAAGAGAATAATTACCATTAACATTCAACTAACTCAACTAATGAAGCCATTTCCTCTCTGGACTCTTTTCCTTCTTAAACATTCTCTGATGTTGGACTGAGTTTCACAAATTGTTTTGTTCTGTTGTCATCCTAAACACTGATATCTTTGCCAGTAACTTAGAAGATAAAGCTATGCCTCCTAGTGCTACTGAAATAACCACTAAAGCAACTGGATTTCTTTATTTAACCACCAGAACTTTAAGACAAATCCTTGCCCTCTGGTGGTGGGAATGCTTCCTCTGGTTAATCCTCCTCTGACAAGACTAACTCTGTGACACTTCCTTAGTTTCAACAGTATTTTCTTAACTTTGCAGAACTGCCTCTGTGGACAAGATTCTCCACAAGAACAGGTTTCAGGATGCTATCTTTGAATTCCAATTACTCTGAATTTTCTCTCATAGGTTTAGATCTAATGTGGGCAGTGGTGCTCCACCTGTGTGTTTCCTTCAGCCTCGAGGAAAGCACACTGATTTTTCCTTCCACTTGGTTTCATTGTTTGACCTGGCAATATCCCCTGCATCCCCTCAGAGATACTCATCCCAAATCTGGATATGTCCCTACAAATCTGCTGTCTCAACGTGGCAGTGTGTCTGTCCTCACTTACTATCTGCTATGTGGCATCATTCTCTAGAAATGGTCAAATAAGCAAAAGCAGAACATTTTAAAACTTCCAAACTGCGTAACTTCAGAAACTGATCTCCTGTACCAGTCACAAGTATTTGATTTCTCCCTTCTCTAAGGCTGAAAAATTGCCAGGGGCACTTTTCCTCCCCAGCCTAGTGCATGGTACAGCCTACAAAGAGCCACATACACACCGGCATTGACAAACTGAAGATTTGATTCAATGCTTGGCTAAATATGTGGGAATCATGAAACTATGGAACCACAGCTCACCATTGTCTACTGAAACAACTTGCATTAAATAGTGTTAAGTTTCTTTGAAGGTGGATATCAAAACATTGCTTTAGAACTTTTTTTTGCAAGTTGTGTATTTTTAGTATTCAGAAATGCTACATAAACATTGGCCAGGTAATTTAAATTACTCTTGAAAATAACATTTTTAATAGAAACACCTACCTACTGATGCAATTCATTTTGGTTTCCTATATAAAGCAACAAAATTAGATGCTTTAAACCAAACTGGTGCCTTCAGGACAAAGAGTACTAAACTAAAAAGGTCAGGTAACAACTAATCTAAAAATGTCACTCAAGTTAGAAAACAAATGTTGCTCTCATTTATATAAGCATCCCAGACTAATTATGGAAAAACACGACTGCAGAGCTATTGAGATGTCCCTTAGAGGGGAGTTCTCAAGCACATTCAAAACTCAATGAAATTTTAATCTCATTGGAATTAAATGCAAAGTTCCTCCAACATCAATAAAATCAAGATTTCTACTGATAAAGAACATTGGTATAAGTGAGCACAACTGGCAATGAACAGTTCCAGAGGTAAAGAATAACATAATTTCCATATCAGGAAAGTGAGGTTCTGTAATTGTCCTCAGCTGGAGCAACAGGAGCAAAAGATTTAAGGTGTCCAAAATTACCATGTTTGATTATAAACCTGATTATGAACCTGTAAGTTCAAGAGCACAGTCCCCAGCACAGCTGCCACAGACTGGCAGAAACATTAAACTTATTACACAGAAATAGAAAGGGATGATGATGTTTACCTTCTCCCTAGAGCTACTCTTCTCCCAAAGAAGAGCAGCCCAGTTTTTATGTGCGCCACGAAGAGCTGCATTGCAGTGTGCCTGTGATTTAGGAATCACCAAGAGCCTTCAATAATGCTCTGATTCTGTCACAGGGAGCAGCTGTTCCCACTCTGCAGCCTCAAACTATGGCAGGGGCTATTTACTGACCAACTGCTGAGCACTGGGTCTTTTGTTTCTTAGGCAAGTTGGATGGGGAAAATGCAAAACTAGTGCCATTAATCTGGGGAATCAGTTTGGAAAGATAAACCAATCTGTCCTTGCTGAGCAGTGTTTGCTTCTTGACACTAAATGCATCTCTCAATATTAAACTTCAAAGCTCTGATGTAAGAGAACCCAAATAGTTCAGAGCCTCTGTAAAGTTACCACAGCACTCTGTAAAGTTAAGGACAGGGAAAAGTAGGGCTCTTCTTATGTTCATGTACTGCATCATCCCCTCCCTCTGCCCTGCAAAACACAATGACATCTTTTGATGTTTTGAATTCTTCATGGCTTTGTATAGCAGCATAACACCAGAGCACCTCATTTAAATTTTTGATTTATCATAAAACCCAAGAGATTTTTATAAGAAATAAAACCCAAATGTAATAAACAGTAAAAGCTTTGACTTTTCACCAGCAGTTTCAAACTCTGAATTAACACAGAGATAACTGTGAAATGATTGTGTTTTCATCTCCTGCCTTTAAGTCACAGCAACAATTAACACAAGNTCTTTTTTTTTTTTTTGGTTAAGAGAAAATTGCAGTAAAACATCTGGTTATGGTAACCAGAAGCTGCAGTTGAAAGCAAGGAGACAGAACTGGGTGCTCAGTCACATCACTGAACTGCTGAGACACAGGAGCAAAGGCACAAAACTGAGAACAGAAGCAACAGCAGTGCATGAAAGCATATGAAGAAGTTTTTCTCCAATTACTTAGCCAACAGAACTTCTCTTACCTTTCTCAAAATAAAATTACTCTTAAAAAAAAAAAGACAAAGTACGTAGATGACAGAAACAGAGCAATCCAAGAGCCTTCACACACTGGATTTATCTAATATTTGGAGTAAAAGCAAGTCGAGGTTACTAGTGTTTCCTACTGGTTAGTGAGTTTACAAACGTAGTTTTTGTAACAATAATCGAGTTCTTCAATGGGTTGCAAGAATAAACTGTCTTGATTCCTTTCTGTCAGTCATTATTGACAGTCTGCTCAACCTATTGTCTTTCTGAAAGATAAATAAAATGTGACTGTGAAAGGAACAACCACTGGGAGACATAAACGCACTTGTACTCAGCACCAATGCAAGCAGCTCACAAAGCACTTTTCAGACAAAACTGCCATGGAATTTCGTGAACAATGTTTCTGAGCTGCCATTTTCACCACACTTCATAGCTAACCATTTCTGTTAACTATGCCATGGTTTATGGCTACTGATTCAAAAAATAAGGAAAAAGGTTATTAATTCAAAGTATGTAAATGATCCCACTAGTACAGCTGTAAATCCTGAACTATATGCTGAGTGTCAGAAATGAAAGCAAAGATACCACATAAAATGCTTTTTTGACCTTTAGAAACTTGAAAATAGGGCACTTTTTCTTAAAAAACCTCATTTTTCAGTCACACCTCTATAAAAACCCCAGTCCTTTCCATGTCCCCAAATTGTCTTTTCATTTGATCTCAATATATTCCATACATGTGCCACACAGTAAATTGAGTTATCTTGCATCACTCAGCTTTTACCAGCAGAATATTCAGTAATCCACTCTTCCTAGGACTTATGCCCACATTCCAAACTGTAAGGCCAAAGGAAGTAGATCTTAATTGTTTCTAAAGGTAAACTGACTGAAATTTGCTTCTCCATCTCAAAATACATAAATATTTATATAAAAGCAGGAGGTAACTTTGGCTGTAAAATCCCACCTTCACTATTGTCCTTTTAAAATAGGTAAAGAGCAGTAACCTCATCTGGAAACTAAAAATAGCATGAGTAATTTTACCATCTTTTCACATTTTGCTCTTATTCCCCTGGAATATAGTGACCTTATTGGCTTTGCTTATGTAAGTGGTAATAGATTGCCTAGCTGGAATTTTTCATTTAACACAAGCAATTTTATGCATATTTTATGCTGGGTTGATCTTTCTGCCCTCCTTTTTGTATTCCAGCTCTCACTGGTGTAACCTCTCAGCCAGAGGCAGCAGGAAGGCCTTGCTGCTCTCCAGCACGAGCGTTTGACACGGCGTGAGATGCAGGGCACTGAGTGCTGGGGACACTCAGGGGTCAGAGACTCCTCCTGCCTCAGAACACCAATGCATCTCTTTCCACTGGGCTGACAGAGCCAGCATGTCCTGTCACAGCACAGACCTGTCCAGCAGCTGCAGCCAGGACCTTTGGCTGCCAAGTGTCCTTCCCTAAATCCATCTTGTGGGCCAAAGGCAAAGATGTGTTGCAATGGACAGCACCATCAAACTTGGATGAATGGCCACTGGCCTGATTCTCTCTCCCATTAGTGAAGGCACATTCATTTACCTGGTGTCTTCCTTTACAATCAGTGCTCACAATGGGATAAAGAGCTGTCCTACATCCAGCTTCCTCCTTGCAGGGCTCAGACAAGTTTGTAATAGACTCTCACTCGTTTTTAAGAACATTTTTCCAAAAGAGCCACAGATCTCACACATCTGTTGCCCTCTGGTAGACATGCTGAGATTCTATGACATTTAACAGAAATATCATGCAGGTACCTGATTTATTCCTAAGAGTCTTTCCATTTGAGTTACACTAAAACAGCTGCAAATGCTGCAAACAAAACAAACACCGATTTCAATGAATCCAATACTTCAGTCAATGGGATTGCTTCAATGAAAGTACATGGACTAAACAGGAAAAGTACCAAAAAGAGAAAAAAAGAAAAAGCTTATCTTACAGCCTACCATGAAATCATGTTCTTCAATTTCTTTAGGTTCAGGCCTTCATGATCCTTATTTCTCATTTTGCAATAGAGGCATTTTTACAAATTTTAAAAATCTTTCAGAGCATGCTCCAACACTACAAACCAATGTGCATGGCAAATAAAATTTGGATGAAAGCAGTGAGACCTCAGAAGTTTGAATCCCCAACAGTGTCAGGATCATCATCACACGTGATGTTTTCACAAGGTGAAGGAATTATCAGTCCAGATGCAATCCAAAGGTTGATGTTACATATGTTAATTCAACTCAGCTAACTAACAATCCCCTCCAAACAATTTCCAAGGAAGCATTCATGAAACCTGTTTCTGTACAGTGAGACTTTGTCACACGTTATTAAACATCACTAAAAATGGTCTCCTGTGATGTACAGAAAAACTTCTCAGCCAAAAAGCAAAAATTCAGGTTCAGGGCACTTCTGTTACATTTAGGAAAATGAGCAGACATTAAACATTGTGCAAAAGGAAAAGACTTTATTTAACACCATATATGATTTGGAAGTTTCAAGCACTGAAGACCAGAAAAACAAACTGTATTTTGTTTTTCCAAATACACCTATATTCAGCATGGAAGTAATTGATTTTTAAGATACACCAGAAATGTATTTTAGCATCTAGTTACTGCTGATTGCCTTTTCAGCTGCCAATCCTTGTTTGGGTTTCGAGTAATCCCAAGGTCTCCTGTTCTCTGTGTATCCGTAGAGCTTCCGCAGCGCCACGCGCGCAGCCTCCTCCTCTGCAGCCAGCAGTGTTTCACCAGGGCCTTCAGCTAAAATCTTCTTATCACTTGGGGAAAAAAAAACAAAGTTATAACCATTTCCATCATGAAACCTGAGCACTGCTGTGTACTGTGAATAAAACAGACTGGTTTTTCCCTAGTGTCTGTGAACACTGATTTCTATATACACACACAATGGAAACATTTCTGTTGGTCTTTGCAGCAAAGGTAAGTAATTGTATATTCAGTAATGGAAACTCAGAAATGTGTCCACTTCCTGCAAGAACACCAATCTGTTCATTTAGATTCCTAACACAGCACTGATTCTTTACAGCACTCAATTTGTTAGCCCTGATAAAAAATGCAAATTTGTTACTCTGGTTAGCTTAAACAGGAACTGAAGTGCTTTTGTCTTTTCTCCTCCTCTGGTAAGGAAGCTTTTCAAACTGCTTCAAAAGGACTTACAGAGAAGCTATCTCTGTTATGAATTATATGTTCATGTCTGTTTAACTAACACCTATGTGCACTAAACAGGAGCAGTTCATGAAGGGACACCAGGGATTCCAGAAGAGAAACAATCAAAGTTCCTTTCTTTTTTATAAGATACACCTTAGAAGGTACAGAAACCAAAGCAGGGTAAACCAAAACAAATTAGGGCAGCCTTCCCACGTGTTCATCTGCAGCTCCTTTAGCAAAGCAGCAGTGATGTGGATTCTGTCCTGCCCCACAGGAGCAGTGTCACTCCTGGGCACGGGACTGAGGCAAGCACTGACCACTCCTGACACAAATGCACCAGGGACAGCTGGCACTTCCTACGTCGTGCCTGGACACAGACACTCCTATGGCCCAGTTTAGTGCTGCTGACTTTAAAACTTGAAGGCTTCTCTGGAACTTAAAATGAGTCTCTCTTCCATCCCACCTCCCTTGATGTCTCTTTATGCTTGCCTAAGCCCTGGATACAGCTGGTCCCTCCAAAGCCATGCAGTTATGCTGTTCCCAAAGTTCCTGTGTCAGGGCACTCAGAACACACCCAGGCTGTTTGGTGCACCCTGTTTAGCCTCTGGAGCCCTTGTCAGAGACTGTTTATGTATCAACACAGCGAGCTATGGCCAATGCTTAAATGCCTCGTTTTATATGGAAGTGACTATCAGGTTTCTTTTCTGGAACAACTTGACCAAAAAGCACAAATAGAAAACTAGACCATCTTCCCTCCTTCCCACTCCTCCAATTAAATCCATTTAACTTTAAATTAATATTGCACTAACCAGTACAACCCAACAAAGTAGACTGGTAGAACTGTTGCAACTCCCAGCTGCCTGGTAATTCTTGGTTCTGGAGCAGAGATATTCCTCTTGGTCAGTTCTTCCAGCAGTAAACCCATAGGATTTACAACCTCCCAGATCTCAAACAGGTCTTTTCCAATCAGCTGGGGAATAAAAAAGTCCTAAACAAGAATATTTAGAAGTTACAATTAATGGCTTGAGATTGTGATGTTCCTAATGAAAATACAGTATGAAGAGACAATAACTGATGATGAATTTCTGACATGAATGATGAAGCTGCCTCAGTGCCCCATTCTCGTGCTTGCAGTCTCTGATTGTGGTTTAGCCACGGACAGACTTGTGCCCCCAGCCCCAGAGAAGGGACAGCTCTGTGACAGCAGAGGAGCTGTGACAATACAAGGGAATGTGCAAACCCACGGGTCTTTCACCTGTTTGGATCACTCTCATCTGTAAACAGCTCCTTGCTCTTACAGACACCTCTCAATGGTCTTGTATCAGGAAGAACACTTTAACAAACACTTCTCCATTGCAAAACTAAAAATAACTGAAAATTATGACTGAAACAACAATAGCTGTTAAAACTACTTTGTCACACTGAATTTCAATCAAACATTTTTGTATGAAATATCTTCAGGGGCTTGCACTCCTACATGCAAAAACCTATGAACTTATCCATGTTTATATGAAATGGAGTTTTTAAAAACTGAAGATATATGATATCACACATGGAATAATTTCATGAATCTGATAGTACAGTGCATGGAATATAATGCTTTCCCTTAGTAACTTTCAGCAAAAATTAATATCACCATCATAAACCAGAAGTGTATGATTTTATCTATTTCATAAGCTTCTTAATAAAAAAAACCAAAAAAACCACCAAAATCCCCAACTCCCAAAACCCCGGCTGACCACCACCACCACCACCAGATGTCATTGTTAAATTGTTTTGTTACAGGTATTGTCAAACTTCTGCCGACCTCCCTGGATCTCTCCGCATCCAGGTACAAACCAGCATTTAATGAACCTACCCTGACAAAGATCCCGGTTCTCTCGGGCCCGCTGCTTTGCAGCAGGGCTCCTATCACGGCGAGGAACGTCCTCTGCAGCACGTCTGGTGGGGCGGGAAAATCCCTGCAAAGCGCCAGGTCCTGTATGGACAGGTTCTGAGCCACGTAGGAGACAAGTTCCTGACTGGTAAGAAAATTAACCAGTGCTTCTATGCCCTTTGCAGGTAACTCAGGGTAGGCGCCCTCAAAGCACTGCGCCAGGTAAGCGCGGGCGAAGCGCAGCCCTCGCTCCGCCAGACCGGTGTTGTCCTGAAGCTGAAGGGCGACCGCGTCCTTGTCCAGCCCCAGCTGCCGGCGCCTCGCCTCCTCGCTTTCGATGTAGCAGGGGTTAACAAACGCAGTCTTGAGAAGGTCCAGGGCGAAGTGTTCCTGCACCCGGTGGCTGAAGGCGTGGATCTCCGCGTGGTAATCCCAGTTGGGCTTCTCGGACCTGCGGGCGCGGAAAGGGAACCGGCTCAGAAACAGAACGCGTGACCCGCCCCGCGCCTTTCGAAAGGGCACGGAAAACGAAATTGAGCTTGAATAGCAAACGCAGTATTTAAATCCTTGCGGTCAGACACTGTCGGTTCCGCATCCCCGTCTGCCTGCCCGCTTCAGCCCGGGCTATGCTAACCTGCGGAGCTCAACCCATTCTGCTCCAAAGCGTGACAAGACGGAGCCTAAACGTTCTGATTTCCCCCATTTTGGGGCCGTCCCACTCCTTCTCCGAGCCCCGCCCGCCCCTC
>VYXF01011313.1:0-23612 GCA_013397295.1 Polioptila caerulea | reverse complement strand
CAGCAGCAGCCGCGCGGCCATGGCGGTGCGGGCAGGGGCGGCTCCGCCCCACGGCTTCCGGGCGGAAGCGCTCCCGGCCGGGCGGCGGGACCGGGCCCGCGCCCTGCGGCCACCCCCGGGCCCGGGGACACGGGCTGGGACAGGAGCTGGGCCGCTGCAGCGCCGGGGCTCCGGCTGGGGCCGCTGGGGCGTTTCGGGTCAGCTCTCAGGCCGCGGAAGCTCCGCCGTGTGACCGGGGAGCTCGCAGCGGGTCCCGGGGCAGCAGCGCTTGCCGAACGTGCCCCCTCAAGTGGTGGCGTTCTGAAATCTTTTTTTGAGTTCCATTCCCACTTGCAAGACAAAGTCCGGTTTTCTGCACTTAAAAGAAGCTTTATTTTTGACCATCGCCTATACAGTTCTTTGTGCGTCTCTCAGTCCTCATTTGCACCATCAGAGTACACCTTCAGTGCAAATAAAACTCATGAAAATGCAGAAAATGCGCAAAGCAGGCCTGGCCCTTTTTATCGTCTTTACTAAAAGACAAAGGCACACTCTTCAACATCCACGGTAAGAAAACCTGCACAGCAAACGCCCCGCTGTAGTCCCAGAACACAGTGAACAAAGCCCAGGAAGAACATGGGGCACAGCCCTGTGGGAGAGGCCAGGGAAGGAGGCACAGCAGCCACACACGGGGCCCGCTCTGACTGCACGGCCCAGGAAATGGATGGGAGCGGCATTCCTGCGGGCATTTGCGGCACTTGTATCCAAACCCTGCGGCCTCCTCATGCTGCTGCTCCCGCGTGGCCCGTCCTTACCGCGGCCCTGCGGCCGCCCCGGGTCCCGCTGGGCAGGGGCAGCCCTGCCACGGCCCTGGGGCCTCTGCGCTCGGGGGAGCGAGGGCAGCGCTCAAACAGCCCCCGGCGCCTTCTCCTCTGCAGCCGCCGTGCATCACCATCTCTTCACCCCGCCGTGCCCCCCTGCAGCCCCCGGAGGGTCCTGCACAGGGCTCTGGGTCCGGCCGTGCTCAGGAAGGTTCCCCCGAAGCAGCGCTGTGGTGTCACTGCCGGGCTCCCGCACGCTGGCAGATGAGGAGTTGTTCCTGCCGTGCCAGGGGCCTGCAGGGAGCTCCCTCAGCAGCCCTGGGACAAAATCTACCGAACAAGGTGGAGCACGAGGCTGAGCAGGGGATGTTTGAAGTGACCCCGGTGTCAGGGCACCCCAGGCTGGGCCCCCCTCCCCACCACACAGCCTGACACCAGCACCACAACCCGCAGGCTATCGCATGCCCACCTGCTGCTTTGGAGCTGTCCAGGCCACTGCTACTACTTAATTCAAAGACTAATAGTTTACATAAATAAATTCTCTTAAAATGATATTAAACAGTGGTTTGGGGTTGGGCTTTTTTTGAGAGAGTTTTATTAAAGATACTACACCAAAATCTTGTACTCCATAGTATTTTGATAACTCACAAACTAACTTGCATAAAAATGTAATTTATAGAAAAACATCTGCAAAATTAAACCTGAAAAAAAATACATATTACACACTTCTGGACAATCTGCATGTTAGCAAAGAATTCCTTTTATTATTCAACCTGAACATGTACTTAAACAACACACTCATGAAACAGGACACACTCCTTGATTATGGCACACCTCAATCTACTTGGACTAAAGGAAAACTAGTGCAATTGTTTAATTGCATCTAACAACAGAACAATAAAAATGACTTTTTATTCCTTTGTTTTTGTTTTTTTTTGTTTTGTTTTTCCAAACCCATTTCATTTGTTCTCTTTGTCCACAACACAACCTCCAGTGGTTAGTCCTGGAGACCACTCACAGCATGAAGCAGACTCCCCATGGGCTGGTCCATGTTTACACAGAAGCATGCAAAGGAGGATACTGCAGCATTTGCAATGCAAATCTATTAAATACATTATAACTGAACAAGGTGTCCCTTTAACACTGCAATTCTAGAGCCTTTATCTGGGGTGGAAGTTTCCAGTGTATTCGTTATAAAACAGCATACAATCAGTAACAGAAACAAGGAATTTGCAAATTGTTTGTGTTTTCAACTAGTAAATCTTTCTGAGAGCTGTGTCTAGCGCCGAAACCAAAGCCAGCTATTGAGTAGCCAGAAAGCTACAGTAATGGAATACATGATCATTTCCCTCTTAGCACGCTCTTTGTTCTCTTCTTCCAGGAGCTGGAGACGGCGATTAAGTTTGATTATCTAAAAACAAACAAAGGCTTTTAATATTTCGTTAAAAGTTGCCACACTTTCTAGAAGCTTCCAAATAACTATGTAAAATGAGTATCTCAAACAGATGGATGTTAAACAGTTGATAATTTCACTTTCTGTCTTCAATCAGTAGTGATTATTTAGGGACAGAAATGGAGTCAGACTCTCCAGACTCCCAGAACAACACATGAGATGTGAGGGCAGTCCAGCAGGGGCACAGAGAGGAGCCCTTGCTTTGCCTGTTGTGGGTACCTTTGTAGTCAAAGAGAAAACCTTCTCCCCCATTTTACCACTAAAGCTTTGTCCTAATGTTGTCAACCTCTGTGTTTTGCATACCTGTCTTCTTAGGGAGGCAGCATCTACGACTGTCATGTCATCTGGAGTTCCCTCGAGCGCCGTATCGAAGCTGGAGAGGCCGTATCTAGCAAATGAAGGAGAGGGCTCACTGTCCCAGCCAGGCAGAGCAGCAAGTACCATGTTTCATCAGCATTCTAGTAAATGTATATTTTGGTGGTGATGGAGACAAGAATTATGATTTTTTTTTTTTTGCAGCTGTTACGAAGTTGAATTTCAGTAGGATCTTAACTGAGTAAAGCACAAACACATATGAAGTGGGAAAGTGCTTGACTAAATTAGGGCTGATTGCTCTCCACACTTAGAATTCTCCACACAGACAAACTTCCTGCTGACACACAGTTCCTCAAAAGACCATTTCCATTTAACTGATTCATGAAACCTGAACATTGCGTGACCTAAAGTGCCAGAGTTGCAAGAGACCTGGCAAGAGTAGAAATAATCAGAATTGTAAAGTGTCTTATGCTCAGTACCTACTTCAATATCCCAAGGAGACACTTACTGAGATTAAGAACCTCAGTCACATTAATCTCTGTATTTTAGGCAGAGAATCTAGCAAACAAAGCCCAGTGCAGAGTCACTGCTTGCTGAACTTTGTGTGCATTACAAAGTTTGTTCCCAGGGCACTCTCAGTTTTCTGAATGCAGTAATTCAGAAAGAACATTATTCCAACTCCAGGACAAGTTAAATAAATACAGAACATCTATTATCACTTTGAAAGTGGCAGAAAGTCTATATAGGTTTGTATTTTGATCATCCAAGTGCTAGCTCTTAACAAGATTAATTTTCAACAACAGGTAAAGCAGTTCCTGATCCTCCACCTACTCCTGAGCTTCTCACTTTGTGTCTTAAAACCTCAGTTTCCAATATCAGCTCCCCTTGATTTCCTTTCTCATGAGGACTCACCAACAACTGCTGCAAACAGCTTAAATGGAGCAAAACAATGTCAAGGCTACAGAATTCCCAACAAATACACCTCAAAGAACATTAGGCACTTAATAACAGTTAATTGTCAACTTGAACTAACAAGAATACGTAGAATTCATGGAGCTTGCAGAATGCCCTTAAGTGCAGAAACTACTTTGCACTGCAGGTTCTTCCATCACTTTCCTGAAACCTCTAGAATGCCCTCAGCTCAAGCAGCCTCTCTTCTGCCAACAAATTGTCAGGTTTCCACCTATCACTGCCCATCAATACTTTGTTTCTAAATAAGAGCTGCTATTTCTACATGAGAGTTGTCCTAGTCTGGACTTCAGTAACAATGAGATCCCTTTTTTTGGAAAAAAAAGGTCCTCTGAAAAACCGAAGAGATTTCTGATAAGAGTCTTTTTGTAGCTTTTTTTTTTGTTAGTAGTACATGGTAAAAAAATTAGAAAATTCCACCAGATCAACTGAGCACAGTTGTCCCTCACCCTCTCCTTGGAAAGGCAGGGAGGGTCAGCATTCCAGGGAGATGCACACACTTCTCTCCCAGCTCACATAACAGTGTAATCACTGCTGCTCTACAATTTCCAAACCATTCCAAGTATTAAATCAAGAGAGTTACCAGCAAAAAAACCCTTGAGATATCTTGGACCATTTCAGAAACTGAGTTCCTGAGTTAGAGAAGAATCACCTGTTTGAATCCAGTTTCCACTTAAACACAAATCTAACCTCGATTTCCATGAAAACACTGAAGTCTAAATGGCAAATGAGAAGAATGGATGTGAAAGGCCTTCTTTTTCCCATCATCCTGACCATGGGATTATGTGTCAATCTTTTACCCAGTTCCATTGAAATGATGTCAATCTGCCAAGGCAACAGCAGTGAAAATGCCTCCAGCTACAACCAACAAACAATCACAGGCTGAGAGCACCTCCAAATCAGGTGAGGTAGGGCCAAATTTTCTAGCAAGTTCCCCATTAAATAGCAAATACTTGAACTATCCAGCTCATGGAATGTAAGAGCCTCCCCTCAGGCATTAATCTGTGTCAGAGTTTTGCAGCACATTGTATCTACCAGACAACTGAGATCTGGGCAGGTGACCTGGATGGGGAAGGAATAAAGGCCTGAAATATCTCAAGAGTCGAGAGGCAGCATAAAAATGAGCACTGTGTTTTAAAATAACATCACTGGAAAGACGGAAATAGAAATCTGAGTTTTAGAATTAGTGGATCATGACTAACAAAAAAATGCTCTTTACCTGGTGTTGTCATGATGAGGGTTAGAGGAAGTGGTAGCAGCTGACCCACCACGTAACATTGGCCTACAGCAGGATTTTGTAGATTGAAAGCACAAGACAGAAACAGGAAATGACAAACAAGAGATTAAGAGGTAAAACACAAAGGAACATCAAAATACTTCCAGATATACTCTATGTTTCAATATAACTTCTATAATTTATTTTGTTGTAAATTGTACTTCTATATTTTTCTCATTCAAATTTAATCAACATGGAATGTTTTTGCAGCTAAGATGTATAAACAAATTTTTGATGAAGCAGCTTCATAGACAGAAGACAAACTATTGGAATAGAAATTTTGGTGAATATTATCAGCTTTATAAAATAAACATGGGAAACTTCAGGTTTAGAAAAAAAAAATTACCCCCTAAATCTAAAACCTCACCCAACAATAACAGGAAATCAATAAATGTCCTACACATACTTGTAAAAGCCCTTTTAATGATCCTCTGCTCCCAGCAGGGAAAGAGGAGATTTGTCTTTCCTGTATCCATCTATGCTAGATGTAATTCAGAAAACCTGGGCTGGCAGCCTAAGGGCCACGTAGAGTCTGGAGAGAGGTGGATCTCTCCAGGGAGAAGTGACTACAGGCTTCAAGCAGATGTCTTGAACATCCTCACAAGTGCTGCTTTTTCCCTTTTCTTTCTGGGCAGGGAAGAAGAAAAGGTAGAGCTTTTTTTACTGCTGCAACTTTCTAATATACATGAAGTTTGCAACGAGAAGCTCCTGTGTTGTAGTTCACAGCAGATGTGAGCACCAGCAGTACTCTCTGACAAGCTGGCACTACATGTTTCCAGTGCCTCTGGTAATGAGGCATTAGAGTTCCACATAAAAGTGTGCAACAAACTCTGCAGGAGCCTGAAATCTCTTTTCAATCTCTCATTTTCCCAATGCCAACTGGAGATACTTGTACCATGCATTTAACCCACGTACAGTGCAGGCTAGAAAACTGAAGACAAAGAGAATCTTGGTATGAAAATCTTTCCTGCAGGTCCGTGTAGGAGGCAGAGCTTTGGTGCCAAGGTGGCTGAGAGAACGCTGTGGGTCTGGCCAGAAACCAGTCAGAACCAAGCAAAAGTACCACAGCCACCAGCTTCCCTTGAAAAGATCAGGATCTAGGAGCCTTGGCAAACTCTGCTACCTGGTAACTTTACTGGGACCAGGTCCTAGTCTAGTTAGCACTACAAGTGCACAGCACACTGTCCTCCTCTCTAGCACCATGTGTTTTACAAAACAGAAAGCCTCATTTCCAATACATGCAATATAAGAACGTTCTTACCTAAATGTGTAAGGTCTCACAGAAAGTTAGCCATAAAAAGCTATTCCTAACCAGCAAAATAATTCAGCTAGTCTAAAATCTTCTCTGACAGATGCTACAACTAAATACTTGGAGACAATGCAGGAAATTGAGCAAACAGCAGCTATGGAGAGGGTCACAGAATTTCCCTGAGAACTTTGGTCACCTGTAACTAACTGGCAGAAATGTGAATGCCAGTGCCAGCATCCAGCAGGCACTTCCCACACCATCTGACACAGGACATTGGATTCTGCTTAATGAGAACAGTCTCACGTGCTCTCTATATTCAGCCTCTGTGCTATCTTTTGGCAAACAAAGTTTTACAGCTGTTGTAGAATTAATCCATCCTAATTCACAGCTACCCTTCCCAAGGAAAGCCACAGGCTTGGAGACAGCTGAGGGCTACAGCAAGGCACAAACCCCAAGCACTCTGGGATTTGTGCACATCAGGAACTTTAAGCCTTTGATCCCACTTCCCAACACAGCCAGGCTGTTAAGAAGCTGCAGGTGATTTCTTCCTTTTCTTTACAGTTCACATTTCATTTCATTACAGGTGAACCCAAAAGGAATACCACAATATTGCCCCACCTCTTCTACTTGCTTGGCTTTTTATATTAACAGAGAACTGATTACATAGATCACAGTGGCCTCATAACTGAGAACCTTACCCCAAAATTAGCAGCAAGTTTTTTTTAAGTACAGAATGTACAAATATAATAATATAGGCAAGCCATTAATTGCATGGCTTCCTTTAAAAAAGTAAGTGTACATTAGAACTTTGAATTTTCTGGCTACTTCTGCCAATTCCATCCTAAACATTAGTGCATGATCAGAAGAAGCCATAATGCCAAGATCATGTGTACTCCCTGCAAATACAGCAGCAGCCTCAAACTTGAAGGGAATGCTCAGGAATACAATTTAATACCAGTGGGAAAACAGGCAGTAAGGCAAGAGCAACTGAACTTGGTCTGTCTTCTGCTGCTTCCACAGTGAGAATGTGACCCTAAACACGGGGTCTGGGAGGAAAACAACAAGGGGAGGACAATCCCAGAACCTGGGCACAGCTTCCATCATTCCTGTGAACGGGGGCCGGGGCCAGCACACGCTCCTTGCTCAGCAGAGGCAGCAGCTGTGTTCAGCTCTGGCTGTCCCTCAAACCACCCCTGCAAGTGCCAGCAAGGCCAGAGGAATGGGCAGCAGGACCAAGGGATGTGCTCTGGACACGAGCTGGCTGAGCTCCTGAAGCACAGGCAGGACTGGCTGGCTCAGACTGCCCCCCTTGCCTGTCCAGTGCTGCCAGCAGTTACTCCAGTACAGCAAGGCTGCTGCTCTTCCCAGCACCCTCACATCTGCACACACATCTCATTTCCTTCTGAACTATTATTACCCCAGGCCAGAGGCAAGTGTAGCCCTCTTTGATGGTCTCAACTCACTTCCAATTTTATTTCTACAATGAAAAATATCGTTAACTTTCTGAATATAAAAAATGATCTTACAAAACCTCAGGATATGATTACGTGGGTGAAGTTTGGCATTTAAAAAGGTCAGTGGCTTTTTAGAAAGGGCTATCCTAAAGAAAGGAAATCGTAAATTGCCATGCTCTTTCTTCCTAAATAAAATGTACTGAGTCAAGAGATAAAGAACAGTTTAGATAAAGTACAGATTTCAAAACAAGTCTATACAGATATGAAATTATCTGTTTTTCCTGCATTTAGGACATGACCAAAATGTCCTTAAATGCATGGAGTTTTTTGGGGGCTTGTTGTTTTCAGATTTTCTTCTGCTTAAAAAAATCAGTCCTTAAAGGACATGAGGGCTAGGCCCTACAGTCATTCCACAGAAATTGAAACAGAAAAATGGTAGAGCTAGAAACCAAAACTGACCTATTGTCCTTGTCCAAGCTGAAGGAAAAGCAAGGGTAAACAGTGATCATTAAATTGTTGCTCATTTCAGTGACCCTTAATGTGAGCAGTGCTGGCTGAGCTAGGCATAACTCATTATCTGCAGCAGTACCATCAGCACCTACCGTTAGCAGTTTTAGTAGGATGGAAAATGTTTGGGGGAAAAAAAAAGACAAGCTATAAAACAAGTTAAAAATATTTCCAGTGAGTAACACACAGCCAGATCTTGTTAGTTTTAAAAGATCTCTTCAAGTATTAAGCATAAAATGTTAAAATAGGTAGGCTTTGAGAAAGAAAGCACATTACACAGAGCAAAAGAATAGAGTGCAGGTTTGGAGCAATTTAAAATGAACAGTATTTTGCAACCATGCAAATGGATCATCCAAATTTCACATTCCCACGCCAGCTGTAATGGTGGGTGTCTAAACACCCAGCCACAAATAATACACTTTCACCTTATTGAAAAGTTCATTATTTTAGCCCCTATTTATCCACAGGTGACTAGAAACAGGTTTCCCATTCCTTCTAGGAAGGTTAGTAAGAACACCTCAAAAATTAACTCAAACCAGGATGAGTAATGCAGCTTTTGAAGTATTCAGAATCCTAGAATTTTTCTGGGAATTGAACTAAGTTGAAAGTGTATGTATATGTGTGGATTTGTTTTCCAGAATCCAAGAAAACACGGGCAAGAACATGCGTAAGAGAAGCCAGGAATAAAACTTGTTAGCTTCACTGCAGACTGGGAAAAGGGCTACAGTGCCAATCCAGATTTTAACAAGGACTCTTAGCACAGGATCCATAAGTGCTACTGTTCATAGACAGTACAAATTCTTCTTATCTGGGAGCTTTAATTTAGCAAGACAAACTTATAATTGTATAATTTTAATATTGATAAGGGGAAAAAAAAGTATTGATGCCCAACTGTTGATAGATAGGCATCAAAATTTTAACAGCTACAGCCTGCCATTTCACAGGATTAAATAATTCATTAGTTAAGCACCCAACTTGCACTATTTCAAGGGACTCTATGCAGCTAATTTTGTTTGTTTTTCTGAGCCTCAGTTTAAGAACACAAAGGCCAGCAGCAAGACTGGAGTTCTTTACAATTCAGGAATATTAATATGGGCATTTCTGTATTGTCAGGTCAGCAAACATGGTGAGCTACAGGAGGTGCCAGTTTGGAAAGTGACTGCAAACACACAGACATTCCCAGTAAGATTGGCTTGATAGTCACATTTAATTACCAAAACAGCAAGAGAGTAAATAATTTAAACTTCACACTACACATAGTAAGTGTGCTTCTAAGATATTAGCAGAGGCACATGGCAAATTTCAAAGAACATGCTAGCACAGGGCACACTGAAGGGCTGCAGGAGAAATGAGCAGTTCCTCCCAGTGCTCTTACTGAGTATTTCCACTAATTCAACCCCCTGGCAAGTCCTGGAGGTCTGAGCTAGCCCTACACTGGAGACTGTGCAATTGTTACTGAACTTCTGTGCTGGCATACAACTAACCTGGAAACTGCTTCTGGTAAATGAATATTGCCAATATTAGTCTTTAGGAACATTTCTATAGTGTTAAACATGCTGTTCTTGGAATGCCTCCAAATCCAGACAGTCCAAGGATACACCAAGTGAGCAAAACTCCACTGAAGAGAATGGAAATAACTATACAGGGATTGCCATGAGGCTTGTTCTGGCTCATTCCTCTCCAAGTGTCAGGTTATCCATAAAATCAGAGACAGCAATAATCAGAGGAGCAACCACTCCTCAGTGTCACCTGTCCCTTGCTCTCAGCATCCAGGGTGGCCACCATCAGTCACAAGGCCACAGGAGAGAATTATTCCCAATATAAACCATAACAGTTTCAAGCCCCAACACATAATCAAAGTAGTCTACAATGCCTCATAATATTCTGCCCTGTGTCTGCACATTTTTTAATGCTTTATGACATCATCAACCCAATCTTATTGATTTGCACCACTGCTCACCAACAGAAAAGCAGAAGAAAAGGCTTGTAAATTTGCAGGCTCAGGGTCAAGTATTAATTGCAGAATACACTGATAATCTCAGAACAGCATACCTCCTTGCCAGCCACGGGCTAACCCTTCCTATAAAGATTTTTATTTGGGAGGAAACCAAAACAAACCTATATTTGAAACAGAAGCATTTTGAAATGTGAATTTTGGACATTTAAATTGCTTATGAATAGTGAAAGCAAAGGAAAGCAAAAGCAAATAATTCCATCTCATCGTTGTGTAAACAGAAACCAAACTCCACTAAAAAAGAGACAAGAAAAACAAAGCAGCAGAAGCTGGCAGAATCAGTGACAACCAATCACCTGCGGTTTTCATCCAGCACATCCAAGACCTGCTGGTAAGCCCTACGAGTGGAAGACTGGATAAACGACAAAATGCCACGAGCAGAGTAAAGATTAATTCCATCTTCAGGTAACATATTGGGAGGACAGACACGAGCCTGCTGCAGTGATGGGGTCACACTGTTTGTACAAGCACAGTAAATGAAGAGAGAAATACTAGAGTCAGATTTTAAATAAAAAAAAGCTTTTCAGGTAGATCCCATTCCAAAATGCTTATAGCTTGCTTTTGGTTTACCCTTCTCCCACCACTGTAAGGTAACACTCCCAAATTCAGGTACTGTGGGGATTATGAGCTGCATTTACATATGTTCATCAGAAACAAACACAGGTAGTGGTAAGGACACAGTTTTGATCTGTTATACAAGTTAGTCCTAGAAAGTGCTTGTGCAGCTACATCTGTACCCACTGAAGTCAGTGTTCAAGTCCCCACTGACATCAGTGAGAGGAGTGTTTTTACAAGCACTGGCATTTTAAGAATTTCCTACACATCATCTTTTTTCAAAACACAAGCCTTTTTCAGTAAGGAGAATCTCACACAGAACCCCTTCAGGAATTTTTTTTGGAACTGTGATCATGACAGGATTTTGATTTGCACATGAACAAGTTTAAAGGCAAACTGCAACAAATTAAAAAAAAATAGTGAGAAATTCACATCCCAGTGACAACAAGTTACATGATCTAACTTGTTGAATATACTGCAAAAAATGTTATTTAATATATGCAGGACTGGACTTCAAACACGGCCATTTGCATAACACCAAACTTGTCTATCAGAGAGAAAATAGTTTTGATAAACTGCCTACAATTTGCTTATGTTTCTTTACATTCAAAGTGGCTTCATTCACTTTTCCTGCACACATCAAGACTTTTTTTTTTTTTAAATCTGTAAACTTTATTAGAGGTGAGATGCTTTTTTTATTAGGAATTAATTTGTATTAATTTAACTGCAAATATTAACACACATGCAAACCAAGTGCAACCCACTGTACCCTTTAAATCCTGGGTTAGTTTTTACTCCTAGATTAGCACCCATAATTCAACACATTTCCTTGCCACTTGTGCTTTGCTACAACAGCTTTGGATTTAAAATGTTAATCTTTTTGACCGTGACATTTTAATAAAACATTAATGCCAAGTACTTGGAAGTTGGTTTGATATTTGGCTAATCTCCAGCTGTGTCAGAATTCTGTGGCTACTCTCACTTTGGGCAGCTCTGCACGTGGCTGGCAGCAGGATGACAAAACTGAGTAGGACAGAGAGTTCCACTGAGGGGGCTGAGTCAAAGAATGTGACAGGAATGTCACCTCACCCACAGCAGAGCTCAGCCTTCCTGGGCTTCAAGGGACATCCACAGGCTGCAGCAACGGGGGCTGGGCTGGTCCTGGTCACTGTTTGTTACCTCAAGGGCAGGTATCTTTTCAGGCTGCCATAGACTACATTTCCATCAATATCTGGTCACTTCCTTACAGCTTTTATTGTTCTCCCACACTTGCAGAATCCACCTTTCTTCTGTATTTATGATGACATGACTTCTACTTTGTAATCAATAGTAATGGTCACATCCACACATTTTACTCCATAATTGCACTAGAAATGCCAATATTCAGCAGAAAAATATCAAGCAGCAGGGGCAAGTTCAAAATATTGCAACGAAAATGATTTTATCAGAATTTTTACTCCTTGTGGATTTGCTGGATTGAGGCAAATGAAGGAAGAGTTAAGGCTTGAACTCATAGTATGTTTTACATTGAAACTAATTTTTCCTGAACATCACTTCAGAGATGTACAGAATAGGGTGAAAGACAATTAAAAAAAAAAAAAAAGGCAGCAAACAATATTTAAACATATTGCAAAACAGAAAACATTGTGGAATTCCTGCTGTCCAGATGGTATCACTATAAATACTACAATAATGATATTTGCATACAAAGATTTCTGTATATACTAAAAAGAGTCTAAAAAATTAAAAAGCAAAACCAAAAAAACCCAGTTTTGACTAAAAGGGTACAGAATTCTCTAGAATTAAGTTACATGTGCTGATTAAATTCAAAGTTATATAATAAGGAAAAATAAAAAACAAGAATAATTCTATGAATGGCACAAAGGCCATGACTGGGGGGTGGAGAGAGAAGCAAAATTTTTCTTCTGTTTTCCTTTTCCAGGATTTGAAATTGCTGTCCTGTAAGCATCTTTGGACTATGTCAGAGACCATGGAGAAGAAATATCACGATGCAATTACCTGCTACACAAAGCAGCCCAGATAACATAAAAAAAATCTCTTTCATAAGAAAATTCTCTAGTATGTGGTATGAGCACACATCATTAGACATTGTGGCTATCCCCCTTCCCTCCTCCATCTCTAGTGAAATTAGTTTAGGTTATAGGTATAGTTGTAGGTATAATTTTGTTTCTCATCTCTGAAAAGAATTCTTATATACAGCTCCAGCCCCTTATTTTAGTCCTCTCTGGTTACAGGCACCAGTCAATTCTAGAGCTTGGAACCAAAACAAACAAGATGAAATTACAGACATTACTATGAAAAAGCACAGTAGCATTTTGCTATATGCAGTTTTTAGCTTAGCAGTAATCTCCCCTAAACCTTCTCAAAGCATATGTGGTGTACAAAGACTTTATTTCAGGTATTTCTCTGACTTGCTGTTCTGGTAGTATCAAATGAGAGGTAAACAGTTGTAACTAATTAAGGTTACTTTAAATTCTAGCACACAGACAGAGGTGGACACCTCACATTTTCCTCCATGACTTGCATGAAGAACAGAATTTCTCAAACTGTGAAACTGAACTCTCTAGAAAGATGTGTTATTCTAAGGAAAAGGCTGGAGCAAAAAGAAAATTAAGTGCTGCCCGCTTTCCCATGCATTTTTGGTAGTTTGGGGATTTCCAGTACAGAAGTGGAATCCTTCAGCATTAGCTGGCAATAACCAACAAAAAGCTTTGTTTCTCCAGCTATTTAAAACCACCCAAAGAACAAAGAGTCAAACAAATTAAAGCTATTTTGAAATTATTTTGTCCCTTTAATTGGCTGTCAAGTGTTCTTCCCTATGCTCTTTACAGAAGGAAACAATTTGGCTGAGTTTGAGAAACCCTGAAGCAGAATTAGAAAGCAAACATTCAGCGTAGCTGTTTCAAATTTTATATTCTAAACTACAGGTACTTAGTCAGAATATTAGTATTGTAGAGAGCTACAGAATTAAACACACTCTTGCTTTTCATACACCAGGTAGTGTTCAGGCTTACGTGCAATCCTTAGTCGAAAGAGGTGACTGGAACCGTGGCATTTTATTTCTTGGGACAGTATCTGATCTGTGCCACCTGAATGATAATTGTAATCTCTTAAGTAAACATCCATAGAAATAGAGGGATTGTAATTTAGAGAGCTGTCATTATTGCTACACAGACAGTTACTGTACCAGCAGGTACTTGTTAGTCCCAGGATTTCTAAGAGCATTAGAGAATTACTGACTTAAGTGAAGCCCAGCTGTCAAAAAAGTCCTCAGAATTGTCTCTGCATGCAGCTGGATGATGAGAAAGACAATGGAAGAGAAACCACTATTTGTGTATGTCAAGAACACAGTGATAGGGAACCCAGTCAAGTCTCACTTGCACAATCTATCCCAGAATGTTTAATTTTGTCACTTTGTAAGTCAAGCACTGGAATTTCAGGCAGTACATCTAAATATTTTGTCTGAGGAGGACAACAGTGTCCTAGACTAAAACTTGAGAACTGTAGTCATATTTTGAAAACAAAGGCTTTAAAAGGCAAGTGCTCAAAGTGCCTCATCACAGCATCTGAGCAGCCCACGTGGACTTCCTTTTCTATTTGAAGAAGTGAACCAAACCAAAGCACAAAAACAAAGAGCTGATTTTTGTCAAGGTAGAGCACCACAGCATTTGTTAGTGCAGAAGTCAACTATTTTTTCAGCCAACAACACTGGATATAAGGACTTCAGGAGCAGCTAGTTTCTTGTATTTTTGTAATTAACTGTCAAATTAGTAAATCAAATTAACTGGAAAATTAGTATTTCCAGATGGTAAAGGAATTTCAAGGTGATATAAATGAGGCAACATCTGCACCATTACATTTTCTGTAGTGCAAAGAACAGATTTACCTGAAACTTGTAATTTTTTTTGCAGTTTATATTGTATGTCCTGAGGGCTTAAACTGTGAGGAAACAAGAGCCAGGAGGTTACTGTTTCACCAAGTACAGAAGGCCTAGCTTTTGTGGGAGCCACACAGGTTCCACTGTGACCATGGTGTTTTTACAATCTGAACTCCTAGAACACTCTCCTGAGAGTCAGCCAGGTACAATCTCCACCTGGAGAGTGACAAAACCTGGATCAGGGAGAAATGTCAGACTTGGGATCAGAGTGCCACAGAATGTTTAAAGTGATTTCTTTCTTTGGATCATATTGAATCAGAAGGAGCAATTATGACAGAGAAGGAAGCCATTTCTAGGAACCTCCATGATTTCAAAGCAGATGATCTAACACTACACACAGCATAACTTCTGTCATAAGAAAACAAGCACCTGGGAGGACAAGAGAAAAATGAAGTTCTACTAAAATACATGATGTGCAGGTTAGAAGTGCAGAATACTGCAATGGAGAAAGATACCTTCCACATGGGCAGTAGGGAATACAGATCAGAAGGCTCAGTATCATCTAGCTGTGATTTATCTTACAAGCAAGAGAAGAGATCCTGGATCAATGAAAAAGATACAATAGAAGGTGCTTGGCATTGGAATTATGATTTATTTGACAGACCTTATCAAGAACTAGCATGGGCATCAAGAGAGGAAAACTAATCTCCAGGTGTGTAATAATTTCCTGGCTTTTGTAGTTATATGTTTCTTGATTGCAGCCTTTTCAAATTTACAGGATTCCAGGTTCTTATTGTGTTGCTAAGCCTCTGAAGGATTGATAGTAGATAAAAATACTGTGATAGCAAATAACATTCAGAGCATGTAAACCCAGTAATTCTATATATAACTATTGAGTGACAGCAAAGAACACAGGTGAATTTTACAGATTTTGGATTTTCAGATTCAAGAAGTCCAGATGTGTGAGAAATCTGACAGCAACTACAGGCAGAGCTAATCTTACTATTTTCTCAGATGGCTGGCAAGACCCAGGACTTTTGGAAGACCAAACTAACACAGAGATCAACTGTAAAGCAATTTCAAGAAATTGCAAGAATTTCTTTACCATTTGCTTCTTCCTTTTTTTAAAAAAATGATGCATTGCACTTTCATTTAAGTGCAATACATCAAAGACTGACAAAGCAGAGCTGGTGGCATCAAAGGGAGAAATATTCCCACAGGAAGCTCCCATCACATGAAGACCATGGTACTCCAGCATGTACTGTGTCCAGACTTCCAGATGGGCAGGAGAAAGCCATTCTGAAGTGACATTATAGTGCCTCCAGTCCAATGGGACATCACTGGATCAGTGACAGCACAGGGAACTGTGGATGATGGAACCCAGAGAGTGAGCTGATCAGGAGCTTAAGGATGGGAATCCAAGTTCTGCCAGCACAGTAAATGTGTGTGACTCAGCAGACCTGAGCACCCAGACATGTGCAATCTATAAACTTGTATGAAGGGATCAAATAAGAAGGGGCAGATATGAAACAATATTTCCATGAATATCTGGAAGAGAAGTATAAAACATCTGGAACATGCATCAAAGTACATTTCGTTTTAGCCAAATGAACAGCTGGACACACAGGCAGTACACATAGTACCTCCTAGTGCCCCTGATGTAAATAGAAGAAAACAGGCATTTCTAGGGCATAATTCACTTGATCTATTTTAGACTAAAAATATGTAGACCCTAAGTAGGTTATGCCCTTATTTCCCTCTGGTTACTGAAAATTAAGTTTGATGGTGATTTAGCAGTGGTGTTATACAGTGTACATTGGGACAGATGAATCCCATCTTTCAAATCTTAAATCTAAAGCCTTTTCTAAGGCATGTATTCCTTATGGTAGCTGTATTAAAAATTGTATATAAAGGATTACTAAGTGTTATATTGCAAAACCAGTTATTTCCAGGTGGAAAGACACTGTCACTCAGAATAAGCCATGATCTATACAAGACTATCATATCTAATAAAAATTTACAAACATGTATGTCTTCAGAAGGCACCCTAGGAACTGCTACCTTGGATGGTAACAACTGATGAAGTTTGCAATTCTAAATGCTCCTTGCCATTTTGGTCAGAAAAGATTAAGATATATACACTCACAGATTCCTATACATGAAGCACAGTGACACCACAGAAAAATTACTTATTCTAATATTTATGAGGAAATAAAAGTATTTCTTTTCCTATGAATGAAAATCATTGTAATACTAACAGTGAGAGAATTGGGAACATTTTGATGCACAAAGAACTCTATTTCCTGAAAATTCAGGGGGAAAAAATATTTTATCAACTCAGAAACTGAAAAATCTCTTGAAACAGCAATTCCTGGTGAAACCAACGGTGAGCTTACAAACACTTCAATAGAGAAGGTCATGTTCCTATTCACCAACCACTTTTTACTTAGCCAAGTGCCTTATATAGGGTGTTTCATTTTGTTAATAAAATCTCTTGTTAGCCTTCTGATGAACTGCAGCTGGAGTCTGTGTGTTTCTGTTCGTGACTAACAGTGACACACTTCCACCCATCTGCTGCAAGAAGTCACCTCCCTAAACAAAACCCACAGAAAAGAAGAAAAAGGCTGGTGTTATAACAGTTAAAATGATGTTCTTGCCACAACACACGGAACATTAGTTGGGAAGGCAAACGCAGAGGGTGAGGTGAGAGGAGGTGTGTCCAGAGCTGCAGCAGGGGCCCTGCAGGGGCTGCACTCACATGGAATCCTGGCGGGCCAGCTGCCCGTTCTGCCGCGAGGCGTTCTCGCTCATGGAGCGCTCCCTCTTCAGCCTTCCCACCGAGCGCACCTGCAGCACGGGAGCAAGAGACACGTGACAGCCAGGCAGCTCCAGGCACCTCTGCCCTGGGCCTGGCACTCAGCTCTGCCCTCACACCAAGGCACACTGCAGGGCTTTCACAGTGATCAGGAGCAAAACAACCCATGACAGATCTGATGCTGGAACGTGTAAACTCAAGCTCCAAACTTACTGCAATCCTGTTGTGACCTGATGTAAAAATTATGAACCAAGAGAATTTTGAATATTCTCTGGAGATACTCAAAGCCCTCTGGACACAATCCTGAGTAACATGCTCTAGGATGACCCTGCTGAGGGAGGCTGGACTAGATCAACTCCAGTGGTCCCTTCCGGCCTTACTCATTCTGGGATAACTTCCTATCACCACAGATAAATATATTTCTATTGTATTTTATAAGTCTATAGAATAAGCAGCTTCATAAATAATTTTCCATTTTTAAAGTATCAGTTGCCATTATTCACCTGGATGCCAATATTATACCATTCTTTGGAGCTGTTTATTTCAGAGTTTTGTTAAAACTCACTAATTCTGTGTGGTGTTATAGCATCTGGCTATGAAGTCCAGAAGTTAACCACATACATTATAATGTATAACTATATGCATTACAAAAATCTTATATTTTTCTGATACTCTATAAATAATAAAAACCCCTTCCAGCTTACTCTTCATCACAAAGATTTTTTTTGTTAGAAGTATTTTGAGTAATTCTATTAATGACTTTATTTTTGTAAGTAGTGAGTAAGCTTGCTGAGCATGGCAATCCCAGGCCATCTGCCACTTCAAAGTCTAAACAGAACTACTACAGTGCTAATAAAAATATTTGTATATTTTCCCAACATATGTCAGCACCAAGTTGATCTGCACCACAGTAGAGAAATCATTGGTCATTTCAATTTCTTTAGTAGACTGCTTCTCATCTAAGGAAAAAGCAAAATAAGTACTGGCCTCTTCACTTTGAGGTGTCTGCTGTGGAGGTTTTTCTAGGTCCAAAAAATCTAGTGGACGATCACTAAGAGAAATAACACGGGGAGGAGTTTTCAATGCCAGTGGTTTGAATGGAGTAGACTGAAGAATGTCAAGGTCTGCTGGTCTGGAAAATGGAATGTCTTCACTATTACCTGCAAGAACATCAGTTGTCAACAGAAAACAAATTATTCCGAGGCCTGAAGGCCAGTGCTTAAAGTTCAAAAGGACATCACAGCAGTAACTTCTGCCTATGCCAAATGATGAACTATAGCCTTCTTTAACAGGTCTTGTATGTTAAAAACTACTGTTAAAGGGCTCATAAGGACCACATGGACACTTATTTGAGGAGTTCCTCTGAGGAAAATGATCCTGAACCACATCAACTGTGAGAGCACTCAAGACATAGTCCTATCAGTGGTGTCTTTGACTGGGGACATCAAAGCATAAAATATATGCATGTCACATATTTTGCAAACTGTTAGACCTTCAGCAGTTCTGGATCTGTCACTGTAAAGCCCATGACCACAAATACTGAAGTAGTATTGATAGAGTCCACTAATAACAGACAGATTCTTAACAAAATTAGCATTCTGATTAAAATCAAACACATTCAGCATGACAAATATCAAGTCCATTCTCAATATTTGTTATAGTTACTTTAACTTACAGTTAATTACTAAAAAATGTGTGTGATCAATAAAGAGTATTTTTTTCCTCCCAAAATAGCATAGTAAGATGAAACATCAGCAATTAAACCTTCTGTTCATAATTAATTCATCAGCTGTCTCCATTACAAGCTACACCAAAACTATTCATGAAACATTTTCAGACCTTAAAAAACTTCTCAAGTTAAAGAGCTTTAACTGTTTAAACACCAGAAAGCATTTTACAGGTTGTTCTTTTAAAAATGACATATCAATACACAATTTTTTCATCCAGAACTCTGGGGAAGCAATTTAAGTTTCCACCTGCCCTGCGATGCAGACGTACCTGCCACTACAATCCGCTCTGGCACCTGCATAGTTACACTGGCATTTGGAAATCCTTCCTGGCTGCCCTTGTCCAGGTCAGCGTTTTGAGGAGCCACCTTGAGTTTCTCGGGGACCCTCATGCGCTGGCTGATGCCCTCGGTGTATTCCATCTCGTACTGCAGCCGGCTCATCTCGGCCATCTCGGCGGCCGGCGACGGGAACGCGGCCCCGCTCATCCTGCCAAGGGAACCACAACGCTCAGGGCGGGACCACACCCAGCAGGAGCACGGAAAGGAGGGGCTCCTTCAGGCTGCCAGGGAAGGGGGAGATCCTAACTGAAGAGTCTTGTTAAAAGGAACAAACTACACAGCAGAATTCACAGGAAATGTAGTCACAAAGTGCGGTGAGGTGCAGGCAATGAAAGAAGAACAAAGTGATACCGCAGACAATGCTCCAATTGAGGGTCCTCAAATTGAGCCATGACAATAAAAAAAACCCCAAACAAATCAATCTAGAAATTCTGCAGGCAAGGTACTATTCCTGCACTGGCTGGCAGAAATAGAAACATAAACAAACAAACACATCAAAGAATTAGTAGGATTGATAGGAAATCTATTCAGGATTGGTGAGAAATCACAATTATTGATTTGCATTTACACAAATCCAGTATACTGGTGGTTGAGAAACCAGCTGAAGTCTCACATGTTGAGGTAGGGGAATGACAGAAAAGACAGTCTGGGCAGCAGCCTCCTGCTCCCTGTCAGTCACCCAGATCTACCCCACCTTACAAGGACAAAGATCCTTATCATCAGCCTGTCAAATCAGCTTGAAAACTGAGAATATTCACAACCCTTCCCAAGTGCAGCAATTCTTTAAACTTCTCACTTCTATATTTCTCTGTAAATTAACATCTTACTTTTGTGGAACTGATGCAAGATGAGGAGGAGAGAGAACAAGACTTCATTTAAACTTACAAGAGTTTGCCAATACTTTATATATATATTTTCCTAAAAAAGGAGTGGGGTTTCAAATGAAGCAGTGGAAGAGTTTCCTAGAGTTTCACTGGGCTGTGAGAAACTTAGTAATGCAATTGTTGGGAGTTGTGTCAAAGACCAAGGTAACTCAGAGTTTGAAGTTAGATTTTGGGTTGAGAGAAAAAGAAATGCTAGAGCTGCACCTGGGGGTGGCTGAAAAGGAACCTCCGACAGCTGGGAGGAGTTGATGAGCGGGGCAGTGGCCAGTGGGCCTTGCTGATGGCTCAGACCCAGGTAAAGGGCACGAGGCACCCTCAGGCTGCATTTGGAGAGGGGCTGGAAAGGGACTCCCAGAGGAAACACTGAGCTGCAAGAACTGCTGGTGGGAAAGTTTTCATGCAGGCAATGGCTGAGGGCTTGTCAAGAGTTCACACTGAGATGATGGGCTTTTTTAGGGTTAGAAAGGAAAACAAGACATATTTATACATACATATACAAGACATATATACAGACATACACAGCATGTAAATAGAACTCTTCCTGCCTATGTGAAGCATGGCTTACCCTAGCACAAAATCTGTGAGTGGTGTTGCTTAAGTAGGTCCCATCCTGGCAAAAAGGCAGGGTTTGCCACTAAAATTGCAATTACATTCCTTGACTATTTTTGGCAGCAAGGCCACGTCTGTCGCTGCGTGTGCACTTTGCTGAGCTGAACGTGCAGAACCCAGAGAGCAAAAGGCCCCAGTGCAGGGCAGCCACAAGGCAGGTGAGAGCCCACGAGCCCTCCCTCCCACCAGCTCACACGAGCAATGCTTCCACATTTATCACCAAAACCTTGAACAACCTTCAGACAATGGGCAGCAGCACAGAGGAGGATGTGGATGGTGTAACAGGAATGCACACACACTGAGTATACCCAAGATGTGATCACCTGCCAGTCCGTCCTGGGAGCCCCAGGGTTATCTGCAAGGCTTCCTGTCACCACAGATCAAACAAAGTATCTCAGTAATACATAAGTGCCACTGTAGCACAGCAGGAGAACAGGTGATCAGGGAGCAGGCAAAAAGGCCTGAGTAACTTTAAAAAAAGGTCTATATAAACTTTTAAAAAATTAGTTTTAAAGGAAATACTTTAAGTGCTGCACATTTAATCCACTTGTATTAATCCTCACTGTTTGTATCAAGTGAAAGAAAGGGAAACAACGCATTTAATTAGGAATAAACACTTTATAACAGTTCAAGAGGTACTTAAGCATCTGTCACTTCAAAAATTTTGACCTTTTCACATGGAGTTTTTTCATGCCTGCTCTTTGATTTTACAAACTAGATTTATCCCTCTTGCAAGACATTGGCTAGATCAGCCAGTGTCATGAAAAAAAATACACAGCCTTCTGAGATTTCTACATTCCAAAAGGTGCTTTTCATTTTAAACATTGTCTGTGATCAGCAAAGCATTTCCTGATCTCATAAAAATCATGTCAAGAGAGAGACCAAATTTTAAAGACTTAGAGTTCCCAGAGTATCAACTGGCTACAGCTTTAAGCACACTTACTGCTCACATGTGACCAAAGGTGTTCCCCTGCTTGCTCACTCTCATTTTGAAACACCCGGCTGGCTCCAATTTCAGTAATCAAGTATCCCTGCCCTGCAGCAGTGTTTGCTTCCCCACAGCTTGGTGAGGCTTTTGGACACAAGTCTGCCTGCACAACAACTACTTTCCAGCTGCAAGGCAAAACCTCCACAGAAAAAGGAAGTATTTATGAAATAAATGGCACCGTGTGGGTTTAGCAGCACTTGCCAAGGACCTACAGCTGCAATACCTCAATGTCTTCCTACTCTACTCTGTCACCAAGAACTGGATTTGGTGTCAAAGTGATTTCAATTTTCACTCCTTTTTACAAGAGAACAGCAAAACACGAAACAGTGAGATCTCAGCAATAGATTAAACATTTTAACAAAGCTTGCAGAAAATGAAACTTTCTTTTGTTCAGAATGTCCTTGTTACACAAAGCATTTTACAGAAAGCATTAATAATAAATCAGGAGATGGAGGATTTTAAAATTGATATTTACAGAACTAAGTACCTCATAAAGAGGCATGACAATAGAAGTCTGAGAACGATAAGACAATAAAAATTCAATCACAAATACAGGACAAATAGAGAACAGCTGAAGTGCAAACGAGCATCAACAGCATTTAATGAGAGAAAGGAAGGAAGGAAGGAGGAAATCCAGAGGATAAGGCAAGAGAAAAAGAAGGTTACAGAAACTGAGTTCCATGTTCAGAGAGACATGAGAGTACCTCCCTCTCCTAAACCAGAACAGAAGAGAGGATGAAGCAATGCATACAAATGTGAGGGATGACTGTTTGGCAGCATTTTGGCCACAATCAGACACTGGCCATATCTGTGCTGCAGCCAGGAATGTTCTGCAGTGTGGAGCCCCAGATACAAGCAGAGCTCTGGTAACAGTATAGCTCTGTCAGCACTGAGCTCAGGGGAGGTTTTACAACCCACAGCAAACTGTAGCTTCTCCAGCTCCATTACTGTTCATTCCTGATGTGGCTACTTCACAAATCCTCTGTTCAGGGGCACATAAGCTACAAAGTGTTTCCTTGGCAAGCGTCCAGATATCCTTGGAGAAGTAAAAAGGGGAAGAGGAAGACTCAGAGCAAAGTTAAGGATACGAATTAAGGACCCAAAGGACCCTGTTCTGGGGCCCTATTTCAGTCAGAATACAGATCAGAGAGGCTGTGAACTGCCAAAGCACGAGCAGAGCAGTCTGAGGGACAGGAGCACGGGGTGTAGGCTAAAGGCTGAAAGCTGCTCTGCCCAGAACAGTCACAGCGCTGAACTCTGCCATGGGGAGAACACCATCCCCTGGTGCCTCTCCTTCGCCCCGGGATGGCGATCAACAAAAGGTACCTCGAACACACGGGCAAGGCTGCTTGATCACAAACCACTAAAGGCTGCATTCTTTCCTGTTTGTGTTACTCCAGCAGAACGTTTTAACACAAAACACTTTAATTTTTTATTTTTAATACGAAAAAAAATACTGGAGAACGTTAGAAGAAAAAACGTCACTCTGACAAGCGTTTTTCTGGAACACCCAACTATTCGCTGCGCTGTGGCGGCATTAAAAGCATTCGGAAATAGAGGGGGTGTAGGAGCTTCCTTCCCTTTATGGGGGGGTCGTCACGGCGGGCCAGCCGATAATGTCCGAGCGAACCGGGCCGGGGCAGCCCCTGTCCCGCCGCCGAGCCCTCCCACTGCTGCGAGCCGGCAGCGACCCCGGCACCGGGCACAGCCCGAGGGGACACAGCCCGAGGGGCCCGCGCCGGGCCGGGGGCGGTGCTG
>VYXF01011312.1:14819-108487 GCA_013397295.1 Polioptila caerulea | reverse complement strand
TTTTTTTTTTTTTTGTCCTGATGTCTTAGGCTTTGTAATAGGAAGAATAAACAGTACATCAACTTTATGAAAATACCTAAATTTAGATTTTAATGAAGCAAAGTGCAGAGACTTTGTCAGATTAACTTCCTTGTATCCAAGGAGAGTGTGTGTGTATGTATGTGTGTGTGTGTGTGTGTGTGTGTGTTTGTACAGTAGGGATGTTCCAAACTTTTCTGTGTATCACTCAAGTGAATCACCTGTAGGGTATAAAATTTCTACAGAACAAAATACCTCACTCCTCTCTGTAAACTGGGAAAAGCTTGATAGGAAGGTTTTAAGCATATTCAGGCTTGGAAAAACTGAGAGGGCACATTTGACAGGCAGTGTAATCCTCAGCTTGAAGATATCCACCCTGCTGAATACATGCACGTGCTGAACTTTAAATAGATGAGTGGTTCCTGGAAACTTCTTCAGCACTGGCCTTTGCTAATACCACATACCCAGTAGCCAGAGGAGAGACAGACACAAAGCCCCAGTCATATTAGGCAATTAGCTAAATATTTATGCATGAAATTAACTTTAGGCAGAGGAGAAGTTGGAAAAACCAGGGTCTAAGCCAAATACCTTTAGATTCTAACCAGTCTCTGAGTACAAACACATAAAGTTACCTGGGTGGGTATCTGCAAGGTCAGCATTGCTGGTGTGTGGCACTTCACAGGCTGGGCTTGGAGAACATGGGAAGTTACCCTTCTACAAGTGGGGTGGCAGAGACAGCTCCAGAGAAGCTGACTCATTTGTTTCATGCAGCCTCCAAAAGTGCCTCTCACGTAGATGTAACTATTGGAAATAACTGGTTTAATACACATGGAAAGAAATCTGTTCCCTCTTCCTTTTTTCTTATTCTCTTTCTCTGCCCTTCTCCCATTTAGCTTGAAGTATTTGTTCTGTTCTAGGGCTAGAAGCAAGACTGGTGTTCCCCAGAATTGCTGCAAGGTGCAACTCAAAAAGCCCACAAAACTGTCTGGGAACTACACAGAACACTTCCCAGCCCTCACTTCATGAGATCCTTGAATTGTATGACTTTGCTTCTGAAACAAATTAGCTCATGCCACATGCCCAATTGCAGAGTGTCCTCTGAAGTTCTTGAAATCCACAGCTTTGTAATCAGGGGCACAGAAAGACCAAGAAATGTTGCTTTATTTACTTGCCACCCCAGAGCATAACCCAAGTGTGTGGTTGTTTTTTCAGCCTCATTCCCTTCTCACTCAGCCTCATTCCCTTCCTCTTTTTCAGCCTCATTCCCTTCTCACTCAGCTCCCCAAGCTGCTGCTGTGCTCCCCAACCCATCTCTGCTGGTACTGAGTGCAACTGTGTGACACACAGTTAGTGTGTGGATTAGCAGCTAGTTTGGAAAAATGGATCCAACCCATCTTTGAAGGCAGGTGGGAGCAAGGAGCAACATTCCTCAAGCTACTCAAGTGGAACAGAAACTGTTGCCAGCACTGGCACTGTCAGGAGTCCCCTGTGAGCTCTCAGGCCCACATGTTCCCCACTAACCTGCTGGAGATTTCCTCCCCTTTAACTGGGCACCATGCAGAGGCTGGAATTCTAAAGTTGAGATAGGAAGGGATTCACCAAACACACACAAATAGTCCTGGCACGGCCCCAGTGAGGCTGAACAAAAGTTACTGATCCTTTCACCCACCATCATAGATTGCAGGAAAAGTTGTCATAAAATCCCATCTTTTCTTTTCTGCCTCTTCAGTACTGGAAGAGGTGCCTTCCTTCTCACTTCTAGTGGAAATGAGTTTTGAGGAAGCCTGCTGGGCCATGACCTCAGGGATATGAGGATCAGGAGCTCCAGACATGATTCTGAGCATAGCATCCATTTCCCAGTCTATGAATATGCTCTGGAGAGTGACAGCTGCTAAAACCCTTCCCCTCTGACCTTTTAAATACTTGCTTGGTTGCCACATGCACACTTGAGTCTGAGATTTAAGTAATAGCTGGGAAAATCTCCTAAAATGTCTCCTAACCCATTTGGTAAGGAACACAGTGTCTGAGGGTTGTGAACACAGCCTTTTCAGGAAAAAAAATGATCAGAATTGATGGCAGTGTTAGGTCCAGTTTTCTTATGGCCCTTCATGTGTCTCTTTCTTGCTGTTTCATTCCCCTCCATCCACAAGCATTACTGATATTATGGTAAATATCACTTTACAATTATGCCTATCTAAAAAACGGGATTAAATAATGCACTTAGACATGAATCTGAAATTTCCACATCATAGCAATGTCCAGCCCTTTCAGAAAACCCTGCTTCGTAATAAGTTTTGTTTGAAATTCTAATCTTAGCTGAGAGATAGGATGACTTTGCAGGCGTCCAGAGATGTCATGCACTCAGAGCGAGGCTTCCACAAGACACGAAGCTGATAAGCCATATTCGGATAGCGCTGGTGAACTCTTCCCTACATGAGCTGGCAGGACATCCATCAAACATGAAAGAGCAGAAACTGCAAACTAAGGGCATCTGTTACCCTGAACCAGCTCTTTTCCCTCCCCCTGTTTCATGCAAGAGCAGCAGGACAAAAATAGTTTTTATCATAGAATACATGTAACTAGTGCCCCTAGTCCAATGTGAGTTGCATACTGAAGTTTGTTCATTACGTACCTTTTCCTGAAGTTTATCCTAAGGCTCTGGGAAGAGCAACCCCAGTTTGGGATTGTTTCCTTGCTTCCCTGTGCCATAATTTATGGGGAAGCTGTAAATCAGTTTCTAAGTGTGTTGAGCANAAGACACGAAGCTGATAAGCCATATTCGGATAGCGCTGGTGAACTCTTCCCTACATGAGCTGGCAGGACATCCATCAAACATGAAAGAGCAGAAACTGCAAACTAAGGGCATCTGTTACCCTGAACCAGCTCTTTTCCCTCCCCCTGTTTCATGCAAGAGCAGCAGGACAAAAATAGTTTTTATCATAGAATACATGTAACTAGTGCCCCTAGTCCAATGTGAGTTGCATACTGAAGTTTGTTCATTACGTACCTTTTCCTGAAGTTTATCCTAAGGCTCTGGGAAGAGCAACCCCAGTTTGGGATTGTTTCCTTGCTTCCCTGTGCCATAATTTATGGGGAAGCTGTAAATCAGTTTCTAAGTGTGTTGAGCATGGTTACAGTGAGTCTCTAGCTGTGTTCCTAGAGTGTGGTGTCCCTTAGGTGCCTCCCCTCTCTGGCTTGCTCTTTTTCCAGGGTTAAATTAAGATTGTGACAGTGACAGAAGGGAGATGCCATGTTTCTCCTTCAGACCTTATCACAAAATATCTGGCAACTCCAAGCCCTCAAATCTCAGATGCTCTGGTGGGACCTGAAGAAGTAGATGGCCCCAAATCTGACTGATTCAGCCATGAAAATTTCAGAGATTATTTTAGACTCCCACCTTCCTGCCTCTGATGGAGAAGCCTAATGGACATATTGCTGAAAGAGTAAGGGCCTAATGTGGCTGGTAGAATAAAAACATATCTAACCATTAAATATGGAAGAATATGCTGCCTTGGGGCATCTGTAGCTGTGATCCTGAAGGGTGGTGGTTCTGGACCATATCATTTACACGAAGCTGCATTAGTTCCTTAGTTACATGGTTAAATATTTTACTGCACGTTGAAGTGATATTTATGGATATAGCCCGAAAATCCTGAAATAAATTAAAGGGAGAGTTAAGAAATGTCATGGGAATAGCTGTGAGGAACTCTTCTGGGCAGTCCTAGCTGGCACTGTTCATTACTTACTTACACCTTTAATCCAAAGGTTGTATAACCATGTTATGTATTTATGTATAAAGCAGACTAATATACATACATGGGAATTAATTGCAGTGACCACTGAAATGTGCAGTGTGCTGTCGTGAGCTGGATTCTGCATTATTATAGCAGCTCATGGGATGAAAATCCTCATGTTCCATGAAAATGAAAGGAGGCATCTTGCACGTGATGAATGACAATTACACCTAATAGAAACAAATTAAAAATACATTGTAAAGAACTACTTGTTTATAGTGTTTATAATGTGGCTTATTATATTAGAGAAATTAGTAGCTCCTGCCAGGAGTGCCTGTTCTGTTTGCATGGGTAGTATCTAGCAGCAGACAAATGCTATCAATAGTGAATAATTAATAGTAGCTGTAGTAAATAGATTTTCTAAAAACCTCTCTTCTCTTGACAGATTACTTTTGGAAGCTTCTTGGCTTCATTCAAGCCAATACTTTAAGCTGTCCTGCCAAAACAAAACAGCATCAGCAAGTTGCTAATTTGTACGACTCAGTGAACTTCTGCTTCAGGACAGTTTTTTTTTCATCATTTGAATACCTGAGAGTCTTTTCCCCACAGTTCTGCACAGAGGTCGATTCTAGCGGAGAAAAAACACAGCAGTAAAAAAACAATGTGGAAATTATTGGGATGTTTGCATGGCAACGAATAATTTGATTTACAGTTTTGTTTTCAGACTTTTCTTAGTAGTCCCTTAGTTTTGCCTCTGAAAGGATTTAGTTTCCAAAGAAACTAAGGAGTTCTTCACATGCCACCATGGAATTCATATCAGAGAATTTACATAAAGTATTACAATTTTAAATATGGCTTTCAAAAAATGCTACTTGAGGATGCAAATATGCTGGGTTAATTTTTGCTTTTAATCACATTTAGTGGGAGAATCATTGCTCCAGAGAGGTTTTTACAAGTGGCACTGTGGTTTCAGTGGATATTTTAGAGCTGATTTCATCTGACAGCATCACACTGGGGACATGGGGTTATAGTGCTTCCAAGGGGAACATACTCCAACTTCTGACACTGGATAATGGAATCATGATAATGAACATGGCCCCTGTCCACAGCTTTTTTTATAAATGTGCCTGTTGACTCAAGTGCATTATATCTCTATTTATTTTTTTGATAAAATACCTATGAGCATTTGTGTAAAATGCTCGTGTCAGGTTTCCTTCAGCTTTTCATGATGCATTAACAAAATTGCCTGTGAATGTATTGACATCTTTACACAATAAAGCACAACAGCCCATTGCTTTGGGAAGCAAACAAACACAAGCAATTCAATGAAACAACTTACTGTACAAGGAGTTTTTACTACTTGACCACATTTGAAATTGTATTTCTATTTTAAGAATACACAATTCAATAATACTGCATTTTGCAGAGGTTTTATATATAATGAGATGCAAACTTCTTTGGACCATATTCCTGTTGGTACTGACTGAGTTCCATGGAGGTGTATGAATTCATAGCAGAGGGGTTCTGCTGTAACAAACCCTAAAAGGGGCTTGTCCAAGTGCTTGAGAAGCGTTGAGTATGTTCTTTCAGCTGATTGATACAGCTGGGTAAAACAGGCACACTCAGCAAATAAAGAGCTTTTTCAGGCCTGTAGTGAGAGTGGAACTTACAAACACTTGAGATACCTCTTGTGCATATCACTTGGCCTAACAAAGCAGAGATCTCTCCCTGCAGGCTTTGCCTTGCTTATGCCCCTGGCTTAACAGAGCTATCCCAAACTGCTCAGGGGCAGTTCCAGTGTTTCCTGCACAACTAAGTTTGGGCTCAGTAAAGGTTGTATGGGATATTTCTAGTTTAGAAGAGGCAGGGATGAGCTGTTATGAGCTGTGATGAATTTGATGAAAGGCTACGTACAGGAAGGGAGAAGTTTGATCCCTGCCAGCCCTCAGACCCAGCTCAAGGAGTGGGAGAGATACCCACGGGTTGTAAGCCAAAGGTTAAGAAACACTGTTGTGGCTCTACAAAAAGTTGCACAACCAATTTCTGTACTTAAAGAGGACCTGCAGGAAAGATGGGAAGAGATTCTGAGGGAGTGCAGTGGTAGGAGGAGGGGGAAAGGTTTCAAACTGAAAGAGTGTTGATTTCAATTTGATGTGAGGAAGAAATTGTTCCCTGTGAGGGTGCTAAAACCCAGGCACAGAGAAGCTGTGGCTGCCCCATCCCTGGAAGTGCCCAAGGCCAGGCTGGATGGGGCTCTGAGCAACCTGGGCCAGTGGAAGGTGTCCTTGCCCAGGGCAGGGGGTAGAACAAGAGGAGTTTTAAGGTCCCTCCCAACCCAAACCATTCTGTGATTCTGTGATTGGCAAAAACTTTGCTTTTCTCTCCCAGAAACAATGAATGCAAAATGGTGTGAGAAATACTATTTAGGATCTTTCCCAGAGATTACTTCCCTCTGTCCATAGTTAAATTTACACATAGCCAGTGTCCACATTCAAAGTTCCTTTGCAAAAGGAAGAACTTCATAGTTCTGAAGCGCAGTATCACAATACTGAAAGCTTGCTTAGTTTACTGCTTAGAAAAACAAACCAACCCCAAAACATGATGCCACGAGGGTAAGTGTCCCCCTGAAGAGCAGGGGTGCTATGGCAGAAGGACAGGAAAGGGGAAAGGAGAGTGAGTGCAGAGCTGTGTGGGAGAAGGAATGGGGCAAAGGGCATGGAGCTCACCTGGGAAGGAGTGGGAGGGCACAGACAGAATCAGGAGCCTCAAAGGGCTATGATACAAGGAGATGGTGAAGAAAAAAAAGCCAGGAGACTGTGGATGTGAAGAAGGGCCTGCAGAAGAGGCAGTGTGACAAGAATCAAAGAAACAAAGTCTGCAGGCTGATGCACATTTTAGACCTTCACACGAAATCAAAAGAAATTTGTTTCAAAAATTTCATCCCTTCTGCCCCCTTTTCAGTAACAAAACAGCTGTTCAACCATTGGCAACACTCTCCTCCTTTAGAGGAAAGCACAAAAAACGTTCAGCCTAAGCCTTTGGGGAGGCTGTACCATCATGGACAGCAGCTATAATGGGAGGAGATCTCCTGTGTCTGCAGCAGGTGGTTTATGTTTGTTACCTTGTAAGATTTGATTGTTGAATAGGATTAATCACTTCAGAAATGGCATTAGGCTTTTAAACCTGCTGGGCAGCAGTGGGACACACTGCAGCAGTCACCCAGCACTACAGCTGTGGGTGACACTGGGGCCAATATTCCTGCACTCCTCCCTCCAAACAACTGGAGCACAATGAGGTTCTGCTAACCCCATCACATGTTCATTTTTTCACATATATATTTGCTTTTCCACACGTTCAAACAGCAGAGTTCACTTCTAAAGCTATGGGTGAGCAAGGAAGGTGCTTCTCACACCTGTAATGGCTCTGGGAAAACCTTAGAGAAAAGAGGTGCTAATTATTGGCCCCTCTGAAGTATTACAAGATGAAGTGCAGCAGGAACAGGGATCTCATTGGACTGGCTGGCACCACTTAAAATAAATCAGGATTGCATCATCATCAAAGACACACAGATCAACAAATCCTTATGAGCTTCATCTTTATACCCAGTCTGACAGCAGGGAATCCAATTATCATTTTGCTGAAGACAATTAAATGATATAAAGAATAATTTTGGCCTTTTGGCCATGAAATTTGGATAACAATATGTGCTTCTGCTGCAAGCATCTGCTTTTTTAAAATGTATTTTATTTGAATGACAAAGGTCAGCACAGGGAGTTGATGTACAAAAGAACAAAAATGTTTTCACAGCAATAGACAGGGAAATCACAGAAGTACTTCCCCTCAGAAAATGTTCAAGACTGAGCTCTTTTGTTTAATTGTGTCACACAGCTTTTATTTTCAATAATTCAGAGAAAGTAAAAACTTCCAAAAATCAATTTTAAAAGATAAATCACTGTATCATTTTTACACTGTGAGACTAAATGTAATCCCAATTTCTAGTCCTACAACTTCTTCAAAATTATTGCATTTTTGGGAGGAGGGAGACAAATGCTGTGCCTTATGTTACTTTAATGACACTAAAAATAGGCTTAAGTGCACTTAGTGGTCTTCCTAAATCTTGTAGCAGCAGGTGAATAAGAATCACCTTGAATATTACCAGTGAAGCTGATCTCTCAAGCTGTACCTTTGAAAATATGCCTGTGAAACTCCTTCTGGGTGTTTACTGCCCATGGGTCAGGATCTAATCATGTGTGAAAGTCAGGTGCAGGCAACCTTTGCAAAGATGCCTGATGTAAATATGTGTCTAACTTCACTACATTCTTGAGGATATAGCAATAATTTGAAATCACACCTCCTTGCACTAGATCTAATTTAGAGGTAGGCCACAAATATGTAAAGGATAATAAAGGTTGTCCCCAAATAGGACTTGAAGGACTAAAGACATAGAAAACAATTAGTGGTTGGCTAATTACATGCCATCTTAAGCAGAATATTTTAGTAGACATGATTAAAGGATTGGCTAATATCAAGTTTATAAATTCAGATCAATTTTAATACAAAGTCTTGAGGTACTGTACAAAATTCCTCTATAAGCCTATCAAAGCATGCATAATCATAGGATGATTTGAATCTTTAAAGAAAGTTGGAAGAATGAATATGGATTTAGGAACCAGCTGTAGGAATAAACCATCGTTGCACTGAAAATAGTTCTGTCACAACAGAAGTGTGCTTACTAAAGTGAAGGACAGGAAGAATGTCCTTATTCTTGATGAAATTCCTTTTCCTCATTCACTGCCCCTCCACTACAACTTGTAGAGCAAAGTTTATGCCTTTGGAATGCAGCAGATTGCCCCAAGTGGTATGGGCTTGGATGTTTTTCCTAATTTTTTCCTCTGGGGACAGAATGCATCTGGGGAACCTCTTGCTTCCTTGACAAACTGCACGATTTGATTGCTGGTTCCAGCATAACATATGAAGTTTATAAGATCAGTGCATTCTTTTTCTCTCTTTAAACAAAAATAAAGTCAATAAAAAGTCTAAGGAAAATGCCAAATTCCCAGGAAGTAAAAATTTCTCCCTCCATGTGTGCATATGTGTCTGTGTGTGTGTGTGAAGCTTAATAGCTTTGAATAAAGTGACATTTTTATTGCTTCAAGGCATACGTGTATTGCAATAGGCTTTATTACTTTGGAAAATGGAAGTGTGAGGAAAGAGGCTCTAAAAAACAAATCAGAAGTAAAAGTGATGTTACACTGGGTAGAAAATATTTGCATGTCATCTGTTTAAAAAGAAGCTGTTCAAATGCCTTGTGTGGCTGTTCACATGTCAGCCCGGACAAAGGAAGCGAAGATGCCATCCTCCTGGGAAAGCAGGTTCTCAGGAGTGTCATATTCCAGGATGTTCCCTCTCTTCATGACGATGACCAGGTCTGCAGTGAGGATGGTGTGAACCCGGTGCTGCCACGAAGGAAAGCAAACACAGGTTTTCATTTGGGTAATTCTCACCAGTGGGCTTCATGCAAGGCAAACCCCATCAGGGAAAGGCTGTCCTTGCTAACAGCAATGTTTGGGATAGATCCTTGTTCTTTAACCTGGAGAGATCTTCAATTGCTTTACAGCCTCTGCCACCAAGCCTGAAAATACCTAAGGATGAACTTCACTTTTTGCCATTATGGACAGCACAGCTGTTGGAATAACTCCTATGGCCCCACTGAAACACATCTTCCCCTGTGGGAAACAGGGATGAGAAGCACCCTGCACTGTCAGGTGGCTCAGCAGCCTGCTCTGCTCCTTGTTCTCTGCACTCCAGCAGTCTGTTCTCCATCTATCTCAAGGCACTTCCAGGCTGCTGCCTTCTGTAAATCCCTCTGACATCTGAGTGTGCTCCAGGCAACAGTTTAATCCCATAGGTACAGTTTTGAAACCAGCTTGAGTTTAATTTCAAGGCTGTATAAATACAGCCAGTCAGGTATAGATGGGTTGAGCTCTTAAAAGTGTGATATTTCACCCCACAGGCTGAGAGTCAGAGATCACTTCATGGGTTGGATTCCCTTGAATCTTGAAACTACCCTTGGTAGTTTCAGTGTCAGCTGCATTTCTCAGATTTAGGTATGATCAGCATAAATAGTCATGATGTTAAACAAACCCAGGAACCACACAAGAAACACCTTCTTGCACTGTCCTCTCAGAAGCTGTGCAGTAGAAAGGAAGAAGAGTGAAAGGAAACTAAAGAGGTAAAAATAACTACCAAGGAGCCAGAAGTCCTGTGAACAGGGTGGACTGAGAGAGTCTACTTGTGAGTCTTCACCAAAGTGGTGAACAGGCCGTCCTCTTTGAGGAGTAAGTTTGAGGCAGTGTCACATTCAACTAGAAAGCCCTCAGAAAGGACTAGGACAATATTGGCATCCAAGATGTGAGACACACGATGCTGGAAAAAAGAACAGAAACACAGGTGGGTGAAGGAAGGATCAGCTGTGAATGAGGAGAGGAAGGAATGAAGCCAGCTCCGTGAGGAAAGCTAAATATTAATGTGTGCTGTTTCACTTGGGACACTGACTTTGGAAAGGCAAAGCCAAAGAACAGTGAGATTCCAGCCAGAAGGACAATACAGCATGGAACTGAAGGACAACAATCTCACCACCAGAATCTTCAGCATTTACACAGCCAAGAACCTTGGAGCACATTGTAAATGAGCTGGGTTAAGTGGCTTGCCTGATACAAACTACTTGCTGACAGGCTCAAAACCTGAGTCCAGCAGGCCTGACTGTAATCTCTAACCACAGGACTGGATTCCAGACAAGGCAAATGAAACAGCTGTTGAATCATGTATTTATCTCGTGAAGAAAACCTCTGTTTGTTGACTAATGCTGCTGTCACAGGTGGAAATATTCTTAATGGTATCCACCACGTGTCTGTGTGCATGTATGTACGAACATACATGGATATATGGAACTTTTGGGCACTAGAAGTGGCAGGAAAATGGGAAAGAACTTCATAAACCCTGAAAAGATATTATTTTGGGCGGGTAATTCCCATTGATTTCAGTTTTAAAAACCCTTATTGTAAACCCAGCTTTTTATTACAAAAGAGAGAAAGATAACCCAACTTGAGAAACCACACCAAGAATATTATGAAATCTCAGCTCAGAAATTTGTGCTGTGTTTGGAGGCACTACACATACACAGCCTTCAGAGGCAAAATTCCAACCGAGATTTTGATGCAACTTTCAGTAATGGTTCAAACCATGCATTTGGTTTCAATTTTTTTAGTGAGAATGACTTCAAATTTTGCTGGAGATGGTGAAGATGCTGAAGTTCCCTGTGAAGTCTTTGTTCAGATCCAAGTGTTTTAGTTCAATAGCAAGACAGCATTTCTGCAAAATTTCAGGTTGATAGTAGGTGTCTGACTTGTTCTGGCATCATGGGAATATTCTGGCCTCATGGTTTAGTTCTATTTTGTGATGATTTTAGCATTATGTAGTGGTGTTTAACTGGTGAAGGGCAAGGTTAACTGCCTGAGGAATGAGGAAAAAAGAGCTTTGTCTGGCTCAGTACTTACTGCTATTGTTACTACGGTGCGGTCGGCGAAGGCAGTCATCACAACCTTCTGCAAGATGTTTTCCTGTCAGAGGAAAAGGCTCACTCCAGTTACTTCATCCTGTTACATTCTAATTCACATGTTTTCAAGCATATTCCACACTATCTCTTTCCCAGCAGGGAAATGTCACACCTGGGAAAGCAGGGTTCTCTAAAGCATTTCATTTTATCCTGAGAGAAACCAAACCACCACCAGCTTTTTCTGCTACAGAGAGCTCATAGCTTCATGGCTGACACTTAGGGAAGATGCCTTTCTCCTGGTAGGTCCTTAATTAGCTAATTGCAGTACTCACTGTGGCCATGTCAATAGATGCTGTGGCTTCATCCATGATGAGGATGCTGCTCTTGCGGACAAAGGCTCGGGCCAGGCAGAAGAGCTGCCTTTGCCCCACGCTGAAGTTTTCCCCTCCTTCTGTGACCATGGCATCTGTAACAAAACCAGTTCCTGTGAACATTGCACCCCTGAAATGCTTTCCCTGAGAGCTCTGCTTGTGAATTATGCCAGGGCCAAGCAAAATCCCCATAAAAGCCAATAACCATAACCTTGAGTGACCAGTGGGATGGAGGGATACCAAGAAAAATGAGCACAGCCTCTTGGGAAAGGAGAACTGTATCACTAAACAAACAGTTGGCACAAATTGTTAGGAAATCTGGTAGGCTGCAGGGTAATATCTTAGCAATATGAAATATACTTTATATGGAAATAAAAATGTGGGTTTCCTTCATGAAACGGATCTAAAATGGTAAGAAAAATGCTCTGTCAGTATTTACAGCTCTGCTGGCAGAGCCAGATTCTGTTAAAGGAGGTAAAATTGTTCTTCTTTCTCCTTACTAATTATCCCACTATGATCATATAATCATAGAATATCCTGAGTTGGAAGGAGCCCACAAGGATCATCAAAATCCAGCTCCTGGCCCTGCACAGGAGAGCCCCAAGAATCACACCATGATGATGAGGTGTTGCAGGATTTTTCCACAGTGCACGAGAAACAAGACTATTCTTCAGCTTTTTAACAAGAATATTCTCTCTAGTATGAAGAGAGAATCTTCATTATGTGCCTGTCCCTCCTACATGATGATCCAGAGTGTCAGATGAGATGGATCTGTTTATCTGTTTGCATGCATGATTCCATTACGGGCCCATAATCCCAGAGATTGGTTCAGACATACCGAGGCCTCCTGGCAATGACTTGACCATGTTCTTCAACTGAGCAATCTCCAGAGCTTCCCAGAGTCTGTCATCAGTGCACTTGCATTCAGGATCCAAATTAAAGCTGTAAAGAAAACCAGAACAGGAGTCTTGTTACTGCAATTACTTTCAGGTTTTCTGCAAATTAACACCTTGGCATTATGTGTTGCTTGGCAGGCTGGATTGGACTGAGGTAGGAAGGTTCCTTGCCTTTTGCATCCTCTCCTGTCCCACAGCTCCCATGGCAGGCAGGCTGTGCCCTCCCCTGATGGCATACACCTACCGGATGGAGCCACTGAACAGGATTGGGTCCTGGAGAATGATGGAGAGCCGGGACCGCAGCGTGTGCAGAGGCAATTTGCTGATGTCTATCCCATCAATCACTATCCTCCCTGTGTCAAACAACACACAGAACACATGAGGGGATTGCACAAAGCACATGGTCACAGGAGCAGGTGGGCTGCAGGAACAGCCCCTCTGAGCAGGTCTCTAGGTGATGGGGCACTGTGAGCTCTCGGCACTGTCAGACACATGGGGAAGGTGAATGTATCTAATAACACAAGCCATGCATGTCCCAGCTTATCAGTGACACTGCCACCGTGCTCTTCTTCTTCTCCCCACCCTCCCTTAAGGGAAATTACATGTCTTCCTTTCTGTGTGATTAAGGATAGCACCAGAAGGATAATTTATTATGGGTGAATTACAGCCAGACAGAGCAAGAACAAGAGCAACTTATGCTGCTGTGCCTTTCTTTGTTCCCCTCGAATTCAACAGTTGCTGAAGGTATTTCCTTTGAGAAGGGGCACAATTTCTTTTGCATAATATATGCAGGTATACAGGGAGGTTGGATGTGGCAGGGAAAGGATGGGCCAGGGAAAACTGAATGAGGATATGGTAAAGGACATTTCCATCAAGCACTTCTGCAGTTTTCATGTGGATTGCTTCACTAGGCAGCTGCACTCCTCCCTGGGATGTACCTAACATTAATTTCTTCAGTTCTTTCTCCCAACAGTGAGGACTTAACCATGAATTGGCAGGCATGTGGATATTCAGAGTTTGTGTGTGTGTCCCTTCTGTCATTCCCACTGTCATGATACTGCATTTTGCAGGTTGTTCTCTGTGACCCTGTTCCAGTGGAAGATTTCATCGGTCCCCTAGCTGGACTACTTGTATAATTGTAGTTTTATGCTTTTATAATATGGCCAGAAGGATCAAGATTTTATCTGTAAAGTGCAAAGTCCAATTACTTTCATACTTCAAGAAAATCCAAATCAAGTTATAGGACTTCTTCTTGAGACATTGGTGGTTGCATAAACTTAAGCAATTCCTTTTCTTCACAAACAAGGATATTAGAGTGGGTTAGCAGGAGATGAGGTAGAATAAGGAGGGAAAAATTAATTCCTGGGGAATAGGGAAATTTGATAGAAGCCAGGGTGCTCAAGCGAAAGAAAAGAGGAGATGAGAGGACCTAAGAGAAAAAGTAAATTTGAGAGGAGTTGGGAAACTGAGAAAGGATTGAGGGATGGTCAGGCAAGACACAAGAGAAATGAGAGGTTGTTTGAACAGAGGGCAAGAAAAACTAAAGAACAAAGCAAAAGTAAGGATATAAAATGGGACAGATACAAACTTAAAGCGATAACGAAGACCTAAGGAACAACATGAATGAAATTCTGGCTCTAGTAAAGTTACTCAAAATCTTATTATGTAACTTTTATTAGAGTCAAGATCCCACCCAGAAGTGGACTAGTATGGAGGCCAAATATGGGTCCAGCTGGGAGAGGGATGTGCACAAAGGATAAACAGAGCTTGATTAGAAAAGGCTTAGACATTCCCATTGGGAAAAATCAGGGATACAGGAAAAGCAGACAAAGAAAACATACAGAAAGAAGACTTCAGTACAAGGAAACTTCAAGCATGGTTATTATTTCATTGCAATATTTATATATCCTCATGGTCATGAATCAGAAGCCTGTGACCATAGATACATATAGGCAGAGAACCACAACAAAAGCAAATATTGGCTGCATCAGATTCTCTTATCCTCCTATATCCTGCTGGGCTTTCTCTGGCAAACATTACATACACAATGGCTAAATTAGAAATGTGGAAATCTTTGAAACAAAATGGATGACTTTTTAGTGGTTTTCTGCTGCAGTTGTGGGAAAGCACATAAAATAAAAAAAAAAATCAAGGGAATGGACTTGTTGAGTTCTAGTTTCTACTCTGCTAATATTTTGACAGCTATAATGAGTTAATGCAGTCATTCTTTAGGGAAACATTTAGACGCTTCAGAAAGTTATATATTTTTTTGTCCTGCCTCAAAAATTGCATATTGTTTTGTCAGACCATATGCTTTTTTTTTTTTTTTTTAATTAGAAATATAATCTGTGCAAATTTCCTGGAAGAACCAAGGGCTATTCACAGTAGCTCACTTTGTACTTTGAAGGATCAGGCATAACACTTCTAATCAAATATTCTTCTGAGCTAGAGAACCAGTTTATAAACTATCAAAAAGGCTCCTCACTTCTTCTGGGGAAATAAGAAGGGGAGCAGGTGAGGAGTGACACCATATTCTGGGTAAAACTGACCATCAAAAATGTCCACCATTCTGAAGAATGCCAAGGACAGGGAGGACTTGCCACTGCCAGTGCGACCACAGATCCCAACCTGCAAAAAATGGAGGATGTCACTTACTCACAGAGTACTCACTCACTTACCCCTTACTCCTTACTTACACCTGCAGTTCTTTTGGGAAAGCTGCACTGGATTGTGCTTCTGGTGAGTAGAAAGGTCCTTCCCAATGGCAGATGGCACATCAGGGAAAACAGAAAACAGCACAGCACGCACACTCCTCTTTTCTGCCCCTCATCGCAAGGAGTTGTCCCAGGAGCATTTCAGCATTTTGGCCTGGATGCCAATGACAATCTATGCTGAAATGTGAAATACTCTTGTGTTTTTACACAGTTCAGTCTGATGTCCCTCTGATTTATCTGCCATTTAGGCTTACTTTTATGCAAGGAAAATGGATTTGTAAAGACATGGGATACTCAGAAGAAAAATTATCCCTGCCAAGAATAAGCTTTTATCAGTGTAAATTCTTGATCTGTGCCCAGGGACCTCAGAGAGGGCTGTAAATGCATATACGTGCCAATGCAAGTTGTAAATCTTGCTCTTCTGCCACTTTAGAAAGGAAAACACAGTAACCAAAGATCTGCACCAAAATGAGGATAATGGTAATTGCTTGACATGGTACCTTTTGTCCTGGTTTGATGTAGGCCTTCACGTGCTTCAGAACAGGCTTCAGGTTGTTTTCATAGCGAACACACAAATTTTCAATCTTGATTTCCCCCTCTTGGGGCCAGTCTTTGGGGACTTGAGAGGGATCTGAAATAGTTACAGAAAAAACAAACTGAAATGAGTGCTGCCAGAGGGTCACCCTTTAACAACAGTCCCCTTTCCCCTCTCTCCTGCCTGGGCACCTTCCTTTAAGCCACTAGAGGAATGGAGCCGCAATTCCCTGCCAAGGGGAGGCTGAGCTGGGAGCTGCCTGGCAGGCACTTGCCTGCCAGATCTCCACACATTGGGAGAGAGGGCAGATCTAGAGCATCTCTTAGTGCTACAGCAGGGAGAAGCCAGAGGAGTGGGGAAGGCGGTGCCAGGGCAGTGTCAGCGTGGCCTTGGGTCAGTGACCGGCACAGGAAGGGCAGCTTGAGGAAGGAAGTTGTTACTGCCACACAACATGAGCTGTTGACATTAGCACAGCTCGTGTTTCACCCTGAAAACACAGCAGGTTTTGTCTCTGCTCTGAAGAGCTTGGCTTTCCAGGGAAGCTTCTTGACCTATGAGCCTTTACTTGCACTTCAACCACTTCTAAAATAGCAGTCAAAGCCAATTTGAAGTGTGTGGAGCACGAATTCCAATGTGCAGCTCACAGAAGAGTTGCTGAGGTCTGCTTGCCAACATGGCCCTATCTTTAGTCCCCATCTGCTAGAAAGATCAGAGATTTTGAAGCATGTGACATTTCTAATTTTTATTGTTGTTTTTGTTTTTTAAATAACTTACATGGATGTTTTGCTCATCTCGTCTATAACTGAGGTATTTTTGATTGTACTACAGCATCCTACTCTGTCTCCCTGGCATTTGATAGGATTTTTTTTTCATGTTGAAAACTAAGGTGAGCAACATGTTTTTGTAGCTTCTTTTGGCTATCCCTGTCACTCACACCAGTGGCAGTTCCTACACCTCAGTGAGAACAGATTTTGGTCAGAGAGGTGTGTACATTTTGAATGACCAAGTCCAGCATTCTTCCCCATTACCAAAGCCCCAAAAAGATTAAGAGCAATACCCAGGTAGCCTTCGTAGTTCTCTGACTCCATATTCAGGAAGCTGTGTACTTTTTTCACTGCACCCATCTGCACTTCCAGGTCAGCCAGATTCCTCACTACCCAGTTCAGGTAGTTGGTTATCTGCATCACAAAATGAAAACAAGGACAGGGTTCAGCCTTCTTTCTATTCATGTAGCCATTTGGAAATAAAGGTCAGATAGTTGTGAAAATCCTTGGCCTGACTCAGCTTATTGGATCTCTTTTTAACATAACAACAGTTCAAGACTCAGGGCAACAGCATCAAATCCATAGGAAGCCAGTCATACTCCCACACAATTAGCCCTAAGACAGCAATTTGGTGCTTGGTATTCTCAATTGCTTTTTGTAGAAGTATGGGAAAGTTGTACCTAAACTCTGAATGATTGAGGGAATCTCTTGTCTGCAGCATCTAATAATCAGTGCTGAAAGGTGTCTTCTTTAAGCACACAAACATAGAAAAGAATCAAAATTGAAAGTGCTCTAGAGAAATGTTTTCTATTATGTATAGTCTAATCTTTCAAAGACTACAACAAAAGATTAAGAAAGTTCACTATTTACAAATATATTGAAAAGATTTTATGATAATTTCATTTCTGCATATTTACACAATCCATTTCTCTCTGTGGAAAATATGAGAAGTTTTTAGCATAGAAATATATGAGTGAAAAAATGTGTTATCAGTTCAGCAATATTTCCTTCCTGGTTTTTATTGTCATTTGTAATGAAAAGGATCTGATCAACAGTTAAATGAATAGTAAAGGTATTACTTTTAGTACATAATCACTGATTATTAGTTCTCTAACAATACTCAGTAGCTTAGACAAACTCTCGTCTAGGCAGGACTTACTATTTAAGGCAGAAAATTGTAAATCTGTTTCCTAAGTCTGTATTTAGGTGCTTCTGTAAAAAATCTTATTAGAATCTTATCAGGAAGAGTTGATTTCCAAGAGCCTTTAAAACTTGAGATATTTTATGTACCTGAATGAAGTTTTAGAAACTTAAAAACAAAAACACCCTATGCACAAACATATTCAGAAAAAGGCTTTGCCATTTTCTTTTGGTGAGTGCCAAATAAGGACTTTATTAGGAATAGATCACCCAGTCTCACTTCTTTGCCACTAACCTAATACTGATGCAATAAGCAAACAGTAAATAATTTCCACCAAGATTCAACTAAAATTCTTGTTAATTTAGAGGACTTGGGTGCTTGCTTTATCCTTAAGATAGAGTTCCTGATGGGGTATTTTCTTCTGTATGTTCAGAAACCTGCTAATTTGGTGTCCAGCTTTTGAGTTAGGAAGTTACAGATATGGGAAAGCTTAAAATAAGCAAAACACTGTGGAACTGCTGCTTGCAGTGGCAGGCTGCTATCCCAGATCTGGAGATTTGATAATGCAGCCTGGCACCCAAAAAGCTCTGCCCACTATCTCAGGCTTCATCACAGTTGTGCAAAGGAGTTGGCAGTGTTTATAGAAGAGGAGAGAATAAGCTCAGGATGTCCACTGTAAACACAACCTTAGGTACAAACAGTTTGCTCTCATTCAGGTCCAAATATCAGCCCTCTCTCAGCTTCAAAGAGTAATTATTTTTAAAAGCCCTATGTCAGGGGACACAGGTAATGATCCAGCTGCCTTCAGAAGTTCATCAGGGTTATTGTGGGGCAGGAGAGAGAGGGTGATCGCCTGGTGCCTACAGCTTTTCTTCACCTGTTGTGCCAGACTTCAGCAGTGCCTATTTCAGATGAATGAGCTGTTTGCAAACACAGGCTAGAAACAAAGAAGCCAAGGACTATGCAGACATCCTGGCACTTCCAGATCCCTGCTAATGAAGCAGCATTACCAGGAATGTTTTCAGAGTGAAGCTGAAGCTTTGGGACTGATTCTCAGTTGTTGACAGATTCTCACACTGCTGCAACAGCAGCACAGAGGGGGATCTAAGGTCACCCTATAGCAACTGCTGAGGACTTTCTCTTGTAGCCACGGGCTCACCAGCATTTAAGTGCAAAGCCAGATCTCAGGATTAGACCCACACCTTTATCCCTTCCTCATACCAGTGCTTCAAAGCAGACAGATTTTTGCCATGCCAGACATGGTTTCAAAAGTTCTTCCTCACACTATCATTATTCTGCCTTTGTCTCCACTCCCATGGTTCATTCAGTACTATTTTGTCCCCACTCTCATGGTCAATTCATGAATACTTCTACCCTCTGTGGTGACTGTCATTCACTCTGTGCTCATGATGAACACTCAGCCTTTCTTGCAGCCAGGTACACTAAAATGCTGTTCCTTCTCCTCACTGCTAACGACAGTGGCAAATTGAACCAGCTACTGGATCGCCACAACCTGATAATCTCCAAGTCCATCTCCTCTGCATTCCTCCTGCTATCTGGCATGATGAACCGTGTTCACAAAGGTCCCAACCCCCAAATCTATTCATAATTGCATGGACAATCTTGGGCATCTCAGTAATTTCCCTCCAAGGGCAAAACCAATAATTCTGTTTCTTCGGCAATTATTTTATTTGGTCTTTGGTTAAATATTACCCAGATGATGACAATCTCTGTATTTCCTGGCAGGTTTTGCCATGCAGAGGTGGAACCAGCACTGTGTTGTACAAACAGAGTGCACAGCAGGTCCTCTTACGCATTTTTAATTTTCCTGCTCTGCTTGGGAGCACGCAGGGCCTGGGAATGGTTGTGTTTTTTTAATTGGCTCATAAAACCTGAAGCAAGTCCAAGTTGCCCTGAACTCTCTCAACTTTGGCTCTAGTCCATTATTTGAAGGATCCTTTTTTTCAAGATTAAGAAAGCTGGGAGATGACTGTGTACACATAAAAATATTACAAAATTAACGTGTTGGTCTGGAAGTTCTTACACTTGGCCTTGGCACGTACCGTCAGAGCGTACAGGAGACCCAGCCCCACAAACCCTGAGTGTGGCCCTTCAGTGATGGAAGTGATAGCAGCAGTCAGGACAATACAAGCACCCAGGTAATCCTGGAATGAGAGACAAGGGGACAAAAAAAGGAAAAAATGCAGCAACCAGAACATTTCTTTACCTGTGGAGCAGTTCTGCTTTACCAAGTATTATTTATATAATGACACCTAGCCCTTGATTTTGGTTTAGTTTTTTCCCTGGAAGAGGTCATGTTGTGATGCCCAATCTGAAATACTCAAAGCAACTTGCTGAGCACTAGTGAAACAGGCCAGTAATTGCTGCAAATTCATCTGGGCTCAGGCATCCCATGGTGGCCACCCCAAAAGGAGCAGGGATCAAAAAATCTAATAAGTATATTTTAAAAAAACATGAGAAGGATATAACAGTGACACTCCTAATTCCCACCACTAAAACAAATCAATTCCACTCTCTCCACTCTCCTACAGGTCTTCTCAAATATGGGTTGAGATACTTCCTCAAAAAAGGAAGTATCATTGACTTCACGAAGTCCAGGAAGGCTTTTGGTAGAATTTATACAGGTCATGCACAGGTTTTATTGGCAGAAGCTTTGCAGAAGCTGGAATCCATTTTCTTGATGTTGACCTCAGGTTTGAAGCATATGCCACATGTGATCTCATGGACTGAAGGTGCTGATAATTGGGATATAGTTGGTATTCCCACTCTCCCACTGCTGCCTGCATTACATTTACTTTGGATCACATTTTCCATTCATTTTTCTCCTCCTGTCTGATAATACCTTGTCAGGAATCTTTCCTTCTGAGATTTGAAGTCTCTGGAAGGCCAGGTTGGATGGGGCTCTGAGCAACCTGGGATAGTGGAAGGTGCTCCTGCCCATGGCAGAGGTTGGAACAGGATGAGCTTTAAGGTCCCTCCCAACACAAATCACAGTCTGTGATTCTGGGATTCTGTGATTCACACCCATGGAGCATAATGGTCTTGGGTCTCCATCATCAGCTAGGAAAGGACTTAATAGATGCTATTAAATCCCACAAACTTCTAGTGATGTTATTACCATTGTGCCATTAGGCAGAGGTAGATGAACTATTCCTTGGCAAGGCCACATTATTTCTAATGCTCTGGATGAGGTGAGGTATATTCTTGGACCAAATTAATTCTGCATGTAAGCAAGTCTAAGACTGTGAGACATTAGCAGGCTTATTCCAGGATTGGCTGTTGGTCTGTTACTTATCTGTCTTAGATTTGGAAACATTTTCAGCTGGTCTTGAATGCTGTGAGAAGCTGAAAGCTTCAAGCCCATCATAAAAAAATGGAGAATAATTCTATTGCTCTGACAGGAAAAGAAGGTGAATATACAGCCTTTGATGTGAAGATTAATCATGCCTGTTGCTATTTATGTCCAGCAGAATCAGGCCACTGCTCTGTTTATTCACTGCTCTTTCTGTTTCAGATGAATAAAGGAATCAGTTACTTTTCTTTCCTCTTCCTGCCTCTCAGATCAGGAAAGTCCCTCATAGAGAGCCCCTACAAAACTCAGAAGCCTATGTCACTGTCAGTGGCTGCATTGTACCCTGCTGTCATTTTCTTTCTGGAGTCTAGTTCTGCTATCTTTCATGATATCAAACAATAAAGCCCACAAACAGTATGGCACTGCAAGGGTTTAGCTTACAGCTGTGGGATTAAACCTGCTGCTGGAGAGATACTTCAAGACCTGGGAGATCAGTGAGCCTAAAACAGCCCTGGAAGAAGGATGGTACAGTTCTCAAAGCCACTGAAAAGCCACATTCTGCCTTGAAAGCAGTTCCTGCTGTGGCAGGTCTGTGGATGCTGCACAGTAGTAGAGAAAGTCTTGTTTGAAGTTATGTAAATGTTTGTTCTTGCACTCCCTTCAGATGCTAGACAGCACAGCAGCAGAAGATGAGGCAGACTTGTATTTTCTTACTCCTGGCCAAGAAAGCTGAAAAAACTCTCTGGGTTTAACATAACAATCCTGATCTATTTTAAGGAACTGGGTGTATAATCTCCTCGCGAGATTAATACTCGTTATTATCTTCTCTGCATCAGCCAAAGTCTCTGTTTGCTTCCAAGGTTTCAAAACCATGGCTGGGACAAAACTGAACGTACCGTCCTGACCTCCAGCCATCTGTTGGCAGCTGACAGAAATAAGTAGGCAATGTTGTTTGTGTCCGTCAGCTCCAGCATACGTTGTTTAAATCTGGCTTCGTGCCTGCCGAGACCAAAGTTGTTACATTACAACACATTATGCACTCACACACAAAAGGGGGAAGCGTTAACTCTGCTCTGCCTTCCCTCCCCCCAGCCCAAAAGTTTTTGCCATTCTGGTTTTTGCTGAAGTTTGGGTCACAAGCTCTTCCCTAAGAATGTGTATCTGCTACCACAGCTCCCCACAGCCAGAGGGACACGTGGGGTGGAGAGGGATTTGACAGCAATTCTGTTGGACTAGGGTTGGACCAGAGACTGTCCCCTCAAAGAGATTGCAATGCCAGGCTGCTGGGACAGGTTTTGTTTCCCAGAGCTGATCCACTTTTTATAGCTGTGGATTGTCGTCCACTCCTCGCACAGGTGAGTGCTGCTGTGGCCCCTGAGCTCCTGCTCACAGGCCACTAGCAAGGGCAGAGGGCTCACCTGTCAGCTTAAATCTGATTTCAGAAGTGACCTGGCCAGATGCAGGGCTCCTCAGGGTGACAGCCCTAAGGTTTCAACTAATGTGGATGTAGAGTGATCTGTAAATCAAACCTTTCAGCTACTCAGGTCAGCTGTTTTCTCAGCCAGTCACACTTTGCCTAAACAACTGGGAAACTACAATCAGGGAGAGCCATAGATCACCTCTAAATTAGAAAAATGAGTGGTGTTACTTCCACTGCCACTTGTTCCTCTCTCCCCCACAAAATGCCTGTCACATTTAAAAGCCAGTGCAAGGATGTCAGAGCACTGAAGAGCCAAGGTAGGCTTTGGGAGGGGAGGGGGAAATCTCTGTTGGTGCAGGTATATTAAATTAATGGTGCCTTGCACAGTCAGATGGAAATAATTTTGTTGTTCCATAATCTATTGCCAGGTGAATACCCTCACTTGAATTAACCAGCTGAACTTCAGTCAGCACTTCAGTGTCTGTTTTATCTTCCATTTCAAAGTCTCAGGGCCCTGCTGTGAAGCACCTCTAAGGCCTCTTCTTCCAGAAGCTTCCTTTTTTCCCCCCTGCTATTTCCTGCTGATATTTTATTTCCCTCTGCATGTCTTGTAAACATGACATGGACAAGCAACCTCCCCAGAACAACTGGTAACAGTAATGATGTGGGAGGAACTAGGATGCACTGAGTACTCTGCTCATCTGCTTTCCTGGCAGCAAAACTCCTGCTCTCCTAATGGAAAATCTGACATGCTCAGTCTGTGTTTTCATCCACGTTCAGCTCATCTTCTGAGCACTTTCAGACTTTTATCCTGTCAGATGATGAACAGCAAAGGTCACTGAGATTGCTCTCTGATCCAACTGTACTGCTTTGCGGTAAGTTATGTGAGGAGCTGCTCAGTTTTATCCAGGAACATACTGAACCCAAACTGCAGAGAATGACTAACAGGACCATCAGTAAATACGAGTTTGCAGACAATAAATGCAGGAGACTTCAGGTTTGGTGGGCAGTGGAGGACAGGCAGGGAAATGAAATGGATTCGACTAGCACCAGAAATCCTGAAAAACTCAGTTGTTGTGGTGCTCTTGGGTTGCCTCTTGCTCTCTGCCATCCAAGCCCACATTGCCTTTCTGTGAGGCAAAAAAGAGTTGGACCACTCAGAAAATGCTAAGCCCCTTCAACTTCCTCAGGTGATGAAAGGCCACTCTGGACCTCTTGAGAATTACTCAGCATACATCAGCATCAGGCCCTAATGATGACTTCCTGTTCCAATGCATGTGTTGTTTATCTCTGTTGATCAAGCTAGTTAAAGAATTTCCTATTGACCACTGGCTCACACCTCCTCAACACAACATTTTCACTTGTTCTTCCACAGGCCTTACTGCAACACTCAGTGCTAATAGCTGAGGTCCTAAAGCCTAGCCTGACACGAGGAACAGCCTTAAGCTGATCAAATTGGTGTGGAAATGGCACTGCAGTGGGATCTGCTCTGGTTTGGAATTCTCCATAGTGCAGAATGTGTGCAAGGTGCACTTAGTGGGGAAAAAGCCCCCAAGCTGGCAGTTTGACAGAGTCATAACCATAATGGAGTGAACACAGGAGAGTTTGGCCTATATTTCATGTATCAGAGAGAAAATATATGCATGGAAATCTGGCAAAACACTCTGGATCTTACAGAATTTATTTTTCAGTTTTGATTAGCAAAAGGATGTTTTACAATATTAAGATCAAGTTCTGTTCTGCTGCAGTTTTCTTGCAAAGTCTCTCAAGTTGCACACTGCCTTTCAGCTGGAGAGTGCCACAATGATGTCTCCCTGCTTAGGAAGGGATTCATCACAGAACTGATTCAGGGACACTTGGATATAGCAGGGGGTTTGAAGGGGCAGTGCCTCTGCCTGCTTGGCAAAACAGCTCTCTGCTGTCCAGGTTAAAGGCATGGTTAAAAGAGACTCATTAAAAGTTTAAATATCATATCCTAAAAACCTAATCATATTAATTCAGTGGAAAACCAATATAAGTGTTACTGAAAATATGTAAAATGTTTAAGAGGGATGGCAAAGCAGCAGAAAAAAAATATCTATCATCTTTTTTTCAAAATAGACTAATAAAGTTGTTCAAATTCAACAGTTTGCCCTCAGACATGCTCCAGGGAAGCTGAACAGGCCAGCCTGACCCTCAAGCCTCCTTCTAATGATTTGTTTTACAAATTTTACCCAAATGCTCTGATGGTGGTAAGGCCTTCAGCTGTCTCAGAGAAGTGACAGAGCAGAGGGAGCTGGGTGCTGTCATCAAGTTCCTGGAGGTCCCTGGGAGTACAGAAAACAACAGATGCCCATTACAATGTAAACTTTTCTGACTGCTGAAATTTTGCTGCAGGGCAGAGAAGAACAGACATTTTATGTATTGCACATATTCTTTTCAGGATCACACAGAATACTATTTCTATAGTATAGAAAGGCATGGGAATATAACATTTCTTCACAGAAGCCTTTGAATCATCTCCCTGCTGCCCTCTTCATCTACTTTTGTTTACTTTAAGCTTCTATTTGCCCCCCAGGGATAATGACATTATCATGTCTCTCCTGGATAAAAAACATTTTAGACAGATCTTAATTGCCTTTTATTCTTGCTGATTCCGATATATTAATAAAATTAATAAAAATTAACTTAAATTCAAAACCATTGATTTTAAACTTTACAGCATGTTGTTTGTGACTTTTAGGTCAGATATATAATAGGGTCTGTGTATTAGGAAGTTTATATATTTTATGATAACAGCTGGCTTAACAAAAAAAGCTGTGTTTCCACATAAACCTGGCCTCATTTTCCATATCTGGAAGTACCACAACGTGCTGCAAGTAAAATATTTCAGATGATAGCAGATCTTCTCTCTGTGCTGTTACTATTGGTTGTAGCAGAGACAGCACTGACAGAGAAATAATATGAGAGATAGATTTCCCTAATTACTCAGCAATGGCACTTCCAAGACCTGCATGGAGCAACAATATTTAAGTCCAAAAAGTCCCAGTCTTTTAAAACACAAACATTTTCCAAAGCACAGAAAAAAATTACATCTTTCTGTAACACTGCCATTGGCATAGCAACCAGTTGTACAAACAGAAGAAAGTCCTGCTCATTAGAGATTAAAACTTGCTATCAAAATCCTACTAATTTTGCACACTGTATTAGACAGGCTAGGAGAAACAACTGCTCTGTGTTGCTGAATGTTGCAGAGTGCAGAACTGAGTTTGCTGCTGATGTTTTGATGATAAATATCTTTCAAATTTATGATGGAAAATACACAGAAGTTTTTGAAAGATGTAATGGAAAATACAACAAAGAGTCAAAGAGCTGCAAGAAATACTATAAATATTTGCATTTCTAAAAATTAGAGAGGCTTATATGCTTGCAAAGGACTGCATGCAAGTGAGTGAAGCTATTCCTTCCTCCTACATTTTCCAAGACTAATTTTTAGGGAAATAAATTGGATGTTTTGATTTCTATGGTCCATTGAAAGAACACAAGCCACATCTCAAGTGATTTAAAAGAGTTTAATTTAACAGGATAATTTGAGGTCTCCTGATTCGTTGGACACCTTGAGATCTGATGTACTGCCACATAAAACTTCAGTTTGGAGGTTTGGTGGGGCAAGATTTCTGAAAAATCTCAGAGAAGTTAAGCAAATTATTTCCAATTTAGACATTTCTGGTTTATGAATTCTGATTACAGAGTTTTCTTATAAATTAATCTTCTTGGAAGATTCTGGCTGATAAAAAAAAAACTAACAGATTGAATTTAGGAAAAATCTTCAAATGGCTTGCTGAAGATGTTTTATGAAATTATAGAATGAATTTAGTACCAGAAGCATGACTCTCTTTTTGCTGAAAAAACTGTACTCTTTACATCCAGCCAAACTACCCTGAATATGAAACCCTGTACAGTGGAAATTACTTCCTGTGGAGCTTTTTCCCTGAATATGAAGGAAAAGCCATGATTGATGTTAATCCAGGGAGTTATTTTCTGTTCTCCACTAACCCTCAAAGGCCAAAGAGGAGTTTTGACCAGATGCAAGCTCAGCTGATTAACAAACTTCATGTTCATCTGACTCTAGAGCCAAACAATCAATTCAGCTGGTGTTACTTCCCCAAATACCCCACTTATAGCCAGGTCAGCTAGGAATATTCCCCAGTGCATGTCTCAAACTCATGCCTCAGGATCAAAAGCAGAATGCCATGGCCATTTCCCCCTTCTTTGGCTCCTACAACCTCACATCCCACCACAGTCCTTATGTACAATATTTCCTGGAGGAAACTTTCAGGATGGTTCTTTAATACATACTTGGAAGCAACCCTGAAGTATTTCTGGATGAAATAAAATGCTATGCCCAGGGGCACGAGGGCCACAAGGAACCATGGAGTGGCATAGGAGATCATCCCAATGGCTGACAGGCAGAGCAAGGTGGATCTGGTCAGAGACTCCAGTGTGGGAGGGATGTGCTGGAGGGAAATGAAAAACATCCATGAGGAAAAAATCTCTAGTAGCACCACTAGAAACCTCTTCCTATAAGAAAAGTGGAATAATACCACTATGTACTCACTGACATTCTCCTAATATCAGGAGTCTTTCTGTTTCTGTGGGTCTCATGGCCAAATGTACAGGGTTAAAAAATGAGTCAGTAGGTTTTTGTTTTCTAAAGGTCAGAGTTTCAAAGATCATGGGGAAATAGGAGCCATTTCCACCTCATTTCTACATCAGGCAAGGAAGAGAAAAATCTTCTTGATATGCCAGATATTTAGAGAAGTAGAATGCTCTGGAATGATTTTTGTTCCATGTTCTCATCAACCTTACATTCAGGATTATTGTTCATCCAAAAATTTTAATGCACATCCGTAGTGAAAGCCCTTCCTTCCCTAAAGGCTCTAAATCCACATGTGCTCCCAGCCACACTGGAACATTTATCTGTCACACCTACTCTCATATATTCGAAGTTGTTATATTCTACTGTGTTTCCTGTTTCAAGCCCAAAATTTGATGTTTTCTTAATCCAGATATTCCAACAGAATCAACCAGTCAGCATATGAAGAAATTAGGAGCCACCACCTCCCACTATGTTTATTTTAATGGTTACCTGCTCTCATTTCTACAAATGTGTGTACTTTTTACTTTGAGTGTCCCTATTATCATTCCCAGAGCCTGGTTTTGCTATGCCTTTCTCTACTGAATATTTTAGTACATCATCTTATTCAGGATCTACATGAAAATTTGCAAAGTCATGATAACAAAACAGAATCTATTGATACATCTACCTGATCGATGATATTTGTATCAGCAGAGAAGCGATTTAGAATTAGCCCCAGTGGAGTCATGTCAAAGAACCTGTTGGACAAATTAAAACCAAAAAGTAACCTGTAGAGGAATTCCAGTTTTGGATTACAATTCCAGTCAGACAGAACACAGAGCTGTGTACAGCCATTGTCTAAAACCAAGCAATAAATATGAATAACATGCCAGATCATCTTATCTGCATCCTGACTGTCTAAATGCTTCTTTTGGCACTTTCCCCTGAAAAAAAATTTGTCTCCTCTTCCAAAAACCTGCTGTCTTGTGTCCTGATCTTTCCTTCTTGCTCCATCAGGATTTAAGATCTCTTCCAAAGATCACAGCCTGTTTCTGGCTGCTGCTCAGCCTTCTTCTAATGGGCACCAACCCCAGATGTTTCATGGAAGCACTGTGATAAATTTATTTGTTATTCAGGCGTCCTTTTGGCTATCCTGCTGCCTGTGAGACCATGGGTATTGTGCACAGAAGAAGCCTTGGTGTCCACATGGTGTGACACCATGGCCATTGCTCAGAGCTGGAGCTGAGTGCCCTGGAGCCTGAACTGCCCTCAGAGCTGTCCTTGACCCCCCAGCCCTGAAGGGGTGCAGATTTCTGAAACATTTCAGCCAGATAAAACATAGGAGCAAAATTTCACATGTTCTCTCATGAAATGTTTTCCCCTCATGATTACCTCACTAATTATTTTCCCTTTTTGAGGCCTTGAAGGAAACAGATCAAATACAAAGCTTTATCTAGGACTACCCTTGCAGTTACAAAGAGGACAGGTTTTGACCACATAGCTTTTCAGGGACATCATTTTTGCTGTACCTGATTGGTCCAAGGATGATCTTGTTGAGGAGATTGTGGTGTAGGTTCTTGGCTGCTGTGAGACCCATCCACTCCACTGTCAGGGATGTGATGAGGCAAAGGACAATCCCAGCTCCAGAGAGGATGCTGAAGACAGCTACATGATAAGTCTAATGGAATGACAAATACATAAATCCTAGAAATAAACACCCATTTTTCTTTTCTGCTAGGAAGTTCCCAAGGTACCTGGTGCCCATCAGCTACTATATCATATGTCTTGTACTATATATTGTCTTTGGGAAACAAAAGAACTATAATGGAACTACAATTCATTAAGCCTACATAATTAGAAGTTCTGGCAGTTCTAATATCCCTCACTCTACCCTGAAGACCTTGAAATGGTAGCTCTTAGAACAGTGAAGACTGATTATGTGGACAAATACAAAGGATTGTTAGCCAAAAAACGTGGGGAAACTGAGTAGACCCTCTGAAGAATTAAGGCATTTGAGAGATGTTGGAAAGTTCCACTTGATTAAGTTCAAGCATCATGAAATTCCCAGAGCAAATCCTAAACTGATTTGCCAGGGTTACAGCACATTTAAGCCTTCTGAAACTCTAGTAAGTGGATTCCAGTGAGATATTGTACACAAGTCAAATTTACAGCTACAAGCAGATTTTGCTTTTAAGCAGTACAACTGAAGACTTGCACTGTTTTTTTTTTTTCTGGCAGGACACTACTTGACAGCCAGTACTTAGAAAAGGGGGGTCATTGACTTGGAAGAACAGTTATAAAATCCAGATGGAAAAGTTTAATGTAAGGCTCCTTACTTTGAAAGGCCAGTTATTTTTCTACCCTCAAATATGCTTCTGTTTCAGCTCTGAATGGTCAAAAACAATGATAAAATTTGAATTGCCTTCTTTTAATGTTAAGAATCCATCTATACTGTATAATAATCTACCTGTCATTTCAATCCAGCTGGCTTCTAGATGAATAGCAAATAATTACTTTAGAACATGTTTTCTTTCATTTTTTTCCCTGTCAGGCTCCAAGATTTGGCTCACCTTCTCTGTGCTCTTATCCTCATCAGCATTCCTGGCTTCATTTGCATTGTCCATGGATGTCCATGTAGCAAGCCAGTAGTCTATGGCCACAATAACTGAGTGTTTCAACAGCTTGGAGAAAATCATCAGAAAGAGCAAGAAAAATCCTCCAGAGGTTAGATATCTCCAACAGGTTTTCCATGGCATCTTTGTCCTGAGCCTCAAGACAGTTGACATGTTATCATCTTCATCTTCTTCCTCTTCCTCCTCTGTGACTCAGACATTTGATCAAGTTAGCTTGGGTTTAATAATAACTATCTATACTTTGTTTTACCAGATTTCTTAGATTATTTTTTCTCCTGCTTTGAATTTAAATTTTAAAGTCAAAATTCAATTTGTCATTTAAGAATAGCAAACACTTCAGACTTATTTTCATAAGACTTCCCCTGTGCTCTTTAAGCAATTCTATAGTTTGTCAATCTTTGACTTGGCACAGTTTTGTTAAGAAAAAAATTTGATAAACCAAGTCTTCACTACTTATTATTTAGAGCAGAGACCAGGCCTTTCCCAGCCTGTTGATCAGCTTTTATTATACAGTCAGCAGTGCAATCTGGAAGATTTTAGAGAATGCTCCAAACTTTTCCATCCAGATTCTTCACTATCTGTTTGCATGAAAAAGTTCAATTTTCCCTTCAATCAGGAGTACTAAATGATGATTGATCACATTCTATTGAAACACAAATGATGGAAGACTTCTTCTACAGAAAATACATATTTCAGAGGTGTGTAAACATGGAATTTAATTTTTTTTATCCCAGATAATAAGAATATTTATCTCACAGTCCTGTAGGCTACACTTGAGGAAGAGAAATGTTGGCATGCTCTTGACAGCTACCTCATTTTTTTTCTTTACAATTTTTTCTGTTATTGTACTTCTATTTAATCCCTCAATATCTCCAGGCACTGTGAGTTAGTGAAGAAATTAACTTGTTTTGATACACCCTTATCTCTGCATGATGTTTAAGGAAATATATGGAGAATCCCTAAACAAATCCTATTGTAAACAGATGGAAATGCTGGACTTTCCACTATTATTACTAAGTGTCATCAACAGAGTCACACTTTGCTGCTAAGAATTGCCAGCTGTAAAAGTGGAAGGGCAATGAAAAATGGTATGAAAAAAAGTGAATTGTAAAACAAACCTTCATCTTCATCTTCCAGTTGTGACTTGGATTCTCTGGGGTACATGGCCCTTCTAAGGGTTTTTCTCTCAAGAGTTGTCTGGTCAGCTTCCATATCCTGAGATAATTAGGTTATTATTATTAGTATTAATTAATAATAGGTTTTGTTAATTTGAGAGATCATTTGTTAATTTGAGGGCTTAATTGTTCACCAGTTGTAGTAGTACTTGCAGTAATCTCAAAGAGACTTCATGTGGATCATTTAATCACAGAATGGAAAAACACAGTATTTTTCAATTTTAATTTAAAAGAATTCAGCTTTGTCCACTTCTTTCCCTCTCTCTGCCATTTTTTCATTTCCTCTCTTCTGGAATGAGAAAAACGTCAAAAATAGTCTTTAGAGAATCCTAAATGTTCATGGCAATAACAGAATAGAAGGATAAGAGATATCACAGGAAGTTTCTGGGTCCAACCCTTGCCCCACCAAAGGCTCAGTTGTGCACCACAGTTCCAAGGGTTTCTTGGCTAAGATGTCCTTACAAACCATCTGTGATGGATATACCACACACTTCCTGGACAATCTATTCCAGCCCCTAAAACTCCTTCCAGGTCATGTGGTTGAGCCCTAAAGTCATGTTGAAAACTTGCTTCAGACACGGTTTGGGGTTTCTGAAATTGAATAACAAATATTTATTTGCAGAAAAGTCATTCTTGCCAAATATTTACCTTTTCCAACTCTTGATCTTGGCGATTCATCAGAGTTTTCCAGTGTTCATACAGCTCAACATCCTTGTTTTGGATATCCTTTAGTGTCCCTTCTCTCAGCACCATTCCATCCTTCATTGCTATGATCTAGGGGAGAAAGCAGCCAGCACTCAACAACACAGATACAATAATCACTGACCTGGATCCTACAAGATATGTCTCACCATTAGTGACAATATCATTATGCAAATTTATTTCTTCATTTTATTCATTTTTTTATTAATAACTTCTTAAGTTTGCTGGCACAGCCCATAAACAGAAACTTGTATAAGTCATGCTTTCCTGCACATGTAAAAAGCATTGAAAAGAAGGATAGACATAGTTGCAATTAAATGAAAATTCTCCAGGCCTTTTAATGAACAAAAAAATCTACTTAAATAATGTTAAAATAAAATAGTTCGCTGCTATAAAATCTGTGTTAGTTAAACTGGCAGCCACATGGTATATGGAATTAAGGAGGGACTCTTCTGCAGAGAAAAATAATAATCCCAGTAAATGTTATGGTGTTAACTTCAAGTGTACGTTCATCTTTAGCAAATTTCCCCCCAGTATCTCTTCTCTCACCCAGTCAGCATGTGGCAGATACTGTAATTTATGTGTCACCAGAACAAGAGTCCTCTTGTCTTCTTGCAGAAACTTCAAAATCCCTTCCTGCATTAAGTGATCACTTAAGTGAATGTCCAGTGCAGAGAATGGGTCATCCTGCAATCACACCCAATTGAAAAATATTAGAACAGCATACAAAAGTAAGGGTTATTCCTAAAATAGTATTTTTAAAATAGAAAGCATCTGTCTTTACTGATGTTTCATCTCTCTCCAGTGACTAGGACCCAGTCAGAGGGCTGCACTCCAGTGAGCTGGAGTTCACTGCTCTTCAAGTCACAACAATGGACTGTTGCATTTTTTGTGTCTGGCTGTGTAGTGCTGGTGCCTCATTGACAGAGTGCAGAACACCAGAACTAAAATTTCCCTTTCAAATATGAAAATGCTGGGGTCCAAAGCCAAACTTAGGCACAATTTTGATGTAAAACTGGCGCAGGAAAATTAAAGCAGTGCTAGCAACTCTTCTCATTTCCTCCAAACTAAACTACAGACATGCTTGGTCTGCAGTTTGAGTGAGTGTGGCTGGAAGGAAGGCAACATTCAGATAAGGATATCAATATGCAAACACCTTTTCTTCAAGAAGTCCCTCCTTAATTTTGAAGAGGCACAAACAGCCCCTTCATGAACCTCGTGAAATTCCTAATATGCCTTGAACGAAATAACAGAGATGGGAAAGGCTGTGCAACTCCACAGCACTCTGAGCCCTCAGACTGTTCATTACAGCTCCTTATCAGAAATCCTGCTGATTTCTGTAGGACTGTGCTGATAGTAGGTCACCACTGAGAGCAAGGAGAGGTTAGAATGATCTGTTCCACTATTCCAGGGTTAATCTGTGCAGGAATTCCCACCTTCATCAGTCTCCCAGGATGTTTTGATGCTGCCTCTGATGGATGCTTATTTCCTACCTCTATAATTTGGTTTTGGAGTTGAACACAAGTCCCCATAGGTCTTCTAAATATAAACTAAATATATGGAATTACAGTTTTATGACTAACTTTGCACGCTCCATGTGAAAAAGCAAAATCTTACCAAGAAGACAATGTTGGTGTTCTGGTAGAGTGCTCGAGCTACACAGATTCTCTGTCGTTGGCCTCCACTTAAATTAATCCCCTAACAATTCAAATGGATCAAAAATAGGCATCTTTCAATAAACATTATGACAGGCCTTTGGAAACGTGATTTTTACAATTATAGAGTTCCATTAAAATAAAAAACTTCACTAAAATGCTAATTCTATTGGTAAACAAACATAGTCCTTATAGAATATCAGAAGAAAAGTTATTATTGACGGGCAAGTGTAAATTCTGAAGAGCTGCTCTGAGCAGAGTAGGCTTTTTATATAGAAAAGTGTAACCAGTACCATCATCAAATTATGCAAGCAAAATATGGGAGACTTTGGTTGAGAAATCCCATTTGAGAAATAGCTGAAGAAGCAGAAGAGATTTCAACTTTTTTTTTGTAGCAACCCTTGGTGAACTACAATTATTTACCAGTCTGGCAGCTCAATACAGACTAAAACTGTCTGAGTGACATCAGGGAGTGTCTTCAAATACAAAAGTCAAGGAGAGATTAAAGCATTCACATTATTTACCCTTTCTCCAATTTCTGTCTGGTCACCAAATGGCAGTAAGTCAATATCAGGCTGCAGAGAACAGGCATCTGTAACAGCCTTGTACCTGGAAAAACAACATGGTCATTGCAATTGTTTACCCAGCCACTCACTCTGCTAACACAAAAACCTCCAGGTAGACACCACCATGAAGTTTTTATTGCTCTGTGATGGCTGGATAATTGTAAAAATAAGTAGGGAAAAATGATTCTTGAGATATAATCCTGGAGCATTGTAAACCAAGCATTGTAAAACAATTACATCTTTATTAGAAGTCTTTATTGGCAAGTCTGCTTTTTAGTTATGTAAATTATTGAGTACATTCCTCCCTATCATGGAGTTGTTTTGTTGGACTCCAGAGTGTTTGAAGCTATTTTCCACTGAGTTTTACTCTTCCTCCTTTAAGTGCCTCTTCATTTTCTTTGGAGTGATATTATAGGACAAAGGATCCTTACAATGCTTCTGGTCTTAACAGAACTAGCAAACCACTTGCAAAATTTTGACATTTTTTTGGTGAGATTTCTGGGTTGGTAGCATCTGCTGATGAGCAGCTGGGGTCAGACTATTTGAGTGCTGAAATTCAGCCTTGCCCCTTTGAAGCTACTGAAACAAGCTGATGGATGCAGTGGCTGAAGAATCTGCTCCCTGAAATTTTGGTGCTTTTCTGGATTTCGAGGCACTGGTCATGGTTAGGTTTTATCAAGTCAGAATGGACTCATACATTTTAACACAGCACAGACTGAGAGGAACAGAGTGTATTTTCAATAACTGAAAACAGAGTGCCTTTGAAAACATCAGCATTTTTTTCCTTACATCTAGTCACTTTTTCCACATTTGTTAACTGACCTTTTAGAAGGATGGAAAAAGCAGGTGCTGGGTAGGCACAATAGAAACTGTACACCTCAGCTTTCACACTTCCTTCTCCTGTATTTCTAAAGGAAGAATTAAGGCCATTCCCTCTAGGCACCCCATCTTCACAAATGCTGGTTTTAGAAAGTGGCTGCTCCAGTAACTTAATCACAGCAGGATTAGCACATAAACTCAGTGGAGACACACCTATAATCCCTGTTTCCAGAGTCCTCTGGCAACCTTGGGCTCCATTAAACAAAAGGAAAATACATGATTACTCTCCAAAGATGGGATTCATCTCACCTTGGAAATGATACATATGGCTTCAGCTGTATTCCATGGAGAGCCACTGCCACTGTGGGATTTCTCACAAACATCTTAGACTCAGGCTCTGGTTAGAGGAGCAGCCTAGCTTAAACCAGAAACCTTCCTCTGAGGTGAACAAAGTCAGCTCGGCTAAACCCCTGGTTTAGCATGCACTGATTGATATTTTCCAGAATCTACAAACTTCCTCCAGAAGTTGCCCAAAAACCCTCTTGAAAAGGATCTGCCAGGTGTTTTTGCAAGGAGGTGGATATTTACCTCTGTTTATTAAAGGGGCTGCCAAAGATGATGTTCTCCTCCACAGTGGCATTGAGCAGCCACGGCTTCTGAGCTGCGTAAGCCACGGAGTACCTGTTCCTGCTGCAGACAGACACAGAGCTTTAGTAACAAACAGAGCCCTCACACTATGAAATGTCTGATGGTCACGTTTTTTAAAGTTAATTTCATGAATGTGCATTCAGAAAAATACAGGGAAACACATAAGCAAAACAAAGTGAAGGGAAGAGTTTTAAATTTGATGTTTTTGTTAGAACAGCACCCACTCTCTCCCCTGATGGCAAAATCTACACTCTAAGTTGTATTCTATTCTACTCTACTATAAATGGCTGGTACCTACCTCAATCTAGTAATTGCAATTCAAATCCAAAGACAATTTATAAGTGATAGTAAGAAATATTGAATTTTCACAGGAATAGTTATTTGGCATTATTTTCTCTAACATCAAAACACGGAGTGAAAAGGCACTGTTCAAATGGCATTGGCACACTTGTTGCTTTCTGAAGTGTGAGATTATTTTATCAGGCCACACATATAAAATACTTTTTTCTCAGTGAATATTTTTTTTTTGGTCTTCAGTTTATTAGATCCTCAATGATACTGGAAAAGAGGGCAGTTTAATACAGATTGGGAAGGAATCACAGTAGCCTCCTGAGGATTTATTAGACATACTTTAAATGTGTCTAAATGCCTACTGACATTTGTCAATAGGGGCATGAATGTTCTTTATTTCTGGCTGTTTTGCCAAGGTACAGCAGAAAAATTGTCATGTAATTTCAGACATTTTTCTGAGATGCCCAATGTGATGTGAGGAAGCAGGTGTGAACTGGTACCAGCTCATGGATCCAAACACTTATCATGGAATGGTTTGGGTTGTAAGGGACCTTAAAGATCATCTTGTTCCAACCCTTACCATGGGCAAGGACACCTTGCACTAGCCCAGCTTGCTCAGAGTGATGAGCCTTGAACACTGCCAGGGAAGGGGCAGCCACAGCTTCTCTGAGCAGCCTGTGCCAGGGCCTCACCACAAATACAATATAGAATTTTTTTCTAATATCCAATCTAAACCTCCTCTCTGTCAGAGTGAAGCCATTCCTCCTTGTCCTGTGAGTCCAGGCCCTTGTCAAGAGTCTCTCTCCATCTTTCTTTTAGGCTCCCTGCCAGGTCTGGAAGACCACAATGAGGTTCCTTCTCAGTCTCTTTGATGGTATTGCTTCCAGGAAAAAAATTGCTTAGCTTCCTTTATAAGCATGTAGGATTTACTACTGAGAGAGGGGGTGCTAAGGCAAGAGAAACAGCTGGTTAGAAGCTGTCAGCAGTATCCCAAAACTTCCAGGAGTTTTAGCCGTTCGGATGCACTCGTATGAAATATGTCCTGAAGATTATGGGGCAGCAAACCATGGTGTGGCTCCCAACCACAGCTCTGTGTGCCACTACCTCTCTGTCATTTATGACATACTTCTAGTGGAGCTTGTCCTCCTTTTAAACCTGGAGCCAGGGGTCGAGTGTCTGCTTGGCTTCAGCTGGAGCTGAGCTGGCTCCCCCTGTGCCCTGCCCCATCCCATCCCAGGTTAGGCACTGCAGGGAACACAGTGCTGGGCAGAAAACTCAAAAACACGTGGGAGGAGACACCTAACGATGCCTCATACCTAGAGATCCTGTCTTGCATGACAAGAAGCACACTGAACTCCCACTGAGGTCAGATGGGAGCTGAGCATCTTTCAGACAGGACAGAGGTAGTGGTTCACTGGCTGGAGAAGTGTGGGATCCACTGGATTTGCACAATTAATCCCAAAGTAAACAATTATCTACATGGTAAGGAAACAGGAGATGGCTTAAGAGCACAAAGATGAGGATTTGGGGAAATTCTGAAGAAATTAATGAGTTTTCTATGATACACTAGAAAAGAAATAATACCTTCTGGATGCTTCAAAAGAAGGCTCAGTTTCATTTACACTGTAAGTTATGGTAAATGACATTTAGTAAGCAGAAAATATAAAGAATAACATTTTGTGCTAGTTTTATATACAGTGAACCTGGAGTTAATTACATACTTTAAGAACTCAGCATAAGTTTGGGGGTTTATGTTCTTGAAGGGAAAACAAACAAGGTCTAAACAAAACCATAACACTTTTCTAAATGTGACAGTTTCGTATCTACAAGGCATAGTGGCTAAACAGGCAAATTCTGTTGTCAAAACATGTATTAAAAATAAAAATTGTATCATAAAATCTGTTAAAAATTAAAATATTAATATTTCCTGGCAAGCAATAAGTTAGCTTTTCCACACAGTTCTGCCTGTGGCCTGCAAAAGTTGGTAACTAATATAAAATTTCCCCTGGAGTAAAGATGAGCTTTGCAGCTACACTGTAGGATCAGAACAGATTTGGAATCTCTTTGTAGCACCAAGGCTGCATAAAGCTGTGCACAGCCCTACAACATGTAGGTTTTCCTTGTCATCCTCCACTTCTTAAGGATCATATCCTTCAGAAATACATTCTGAAGAGCATTCAAATGGCATCAATGACATGAATGATTTTGCTGCTCCCTTTATTTGTTAATTGACTTTTTAACAGTGCCAAGAGCTTGGAATAGCAGGGAAAGCAGTTTTTGACCAGTGATGATGCTCATTCCAGACATGGTGATGCATCACTGCAAAGTGCAAAACCTAAAAGAGATTATACCAGGTAAATAGAAACAGGCATTGGAAGGGGGTAGAAAACTCATGCTAAAACATTATTTTCCTGTCTTTAAGAAAAAAGCCATGAACAAACAAATCCTCTTCTCTCAGGCCTATGAGCATTCCAGATGAAACTCTTTAATGCTGAGACAAGAAATGACTGCTTGACTGATGGGATGCCAGTAAATGCAGCTGCATTCATTAGCAGGATATCCAGGGCATAAAAATTCTAATAGCAGAGTCCTTGTAATGCCAGACTCATGTATTAAGCATTTTCCCAAAATGACAGAACTGAGACATGTTCTTTTTTGGGCTGCTCATCAGCTCTCTGAAGACTTGGATAATTCAGGCCTCCTAAAATGCACTCTCTGTGTTTTCTTCATACACCAATTGCCAGGGAAGGTGCTCCATCAGAGGGGAATAAGTCTCAGAAGTGTCAGAGAGCCACACATTGAGGCTCAAAACAGACAGCCCCTCACTAAAACTTGGTCTCTCATTCAGCAGAAGCTCCCAGTCTTCTCTACAATGGAAAAAAGTTACAAGAAAGCAAAAGATGGAGTCTAAGGAGAGATTGCAAAGGGGCTGGGAATTAGGTGAAGGCAAACAAGAAGAAACCCTGAATTTCCTCTATTCAAGAGCTCCAAACTTTCATCAGGAGAGCACTGCAGTGTGGCAGAGAAAGAGAAAATGCTTTCGCAGATAAGTTTGGTAGCACCCTCTGAACTACAAGTTAACAAAAACTGGGCACAAGCCTTACAAGACTTCTTGCAATTCCATGCCAGATTTAATATGCTTGCCATGATAACCAAACAGAGTTTCTCAATGGGCAAGGACTAATTTTAGGAGCTCGGTTTCTTACACTCTTTTTTCCTTGGTTCGAAATTTCATTCCCAGCTTAGCTTGACAAATAGGGTTTGATTCTCCCAAATTATGAATGAGATTTCTGTGAGAACCCACATTCACCAATAATCCCATGAATAAATACAGAGAAGACCTTTAATGAGCTGGGGCCTTCACAAACAAGGGGATTAAGTATTTGGTTTTATACTTTATTACCCTGCAGAATCTGAGAGAGTGATGTGATTGCAGGTCATGAGAGTGGGATGAAATTGAAGCTCCTGAGATTTCTAAAAAGGGTACTTTATTTGCCTGAGGGGATTAGCATTTATTTCCTCTAGTTCATTTATTTATTGAAATGTGGCTATTTATTCTGAATTTTAGCTGTACTATAAAATACATCTATTGCCTAAAATGGGGTGTGGTAAGTTCAACAATGAAATGGTAGGAAGGACCAAACTAATCAGTCATTTTTATAGGATTTTGAATATATAAGATGAAAAAACAAGGAAAAAAAAGAAGAAGAAATCAATTGAAATCAAGGTTTAAGGAAAAGTAAAAAAGACCTCTTGTAGAGGTTTGGATACTTTTATGGTGTCATAATGTTTTAAGATAGACTAAAGCATCTCTAACCAGGTCTTGATTCCCTCATCCTACAAAGTCATGAGGGAGGAGAAGAAAGGTGTACAAAATCTCTGGGATATCCCTGTAAGCACAGAATGAACCATTTCCTCTGTTAATACAGGCAGGAAATTGAGGCAAGATGAGGACCAAGCATCTACACAAATTCCATACAGGAGTTTAGAGGAATTTAGGTCCGGCCCTGTGACCAGAACTGGTAGTTCTGCTGGTTTTGGCCACTGCCAGTTATGTGGATGATTTTTTATCCTTCCAGTGCTCATTAAGCCCTTCACTGCTTTCTGTGAGTTCCTATGGTTGTAATCTTTGGGTGAACATTGGACTTGGGAATCCTTCTGAGGGGAGCACTATTTTCCTAATATTTGTCACATCCTTCTGGATACTTGAGGAAAAACCAAGCCATTTTTGAGGATCTATTTAATAGTTCTTGTGTTTCCTGAGCTTTCCACTTAGTACACATCAAGCTGTTTGCACAGAAACCATTTCAATGTACAAAAAACCACGTAGCCAGTGAAAGTTTCCTCTGAGCCCCTCTTGGCTTGGCAGCCTGAGAAGATGGGTCTGACCGTTTGGCTTGATGTGCATGAAGGGAATGCATATCTCTGCATGATTCCCACAAATTATTAAGAAATAACTTAAAAATAAATGACTCTCATCTGAAACAGGCTTGGCTGAATGACTACACCCAGACAGCCCCATGCATCAGTGTCTAACAAGCCTCTCAAGCTGATTGCTCTCTGGGAAAACAAAAACCCAACTCCATGTTTAAGGATGTCACATTTCTGGCCATGTCTCATATAAGTGGGAAAAACTGAGACCCAGCCCATCAGACCTGCCCTGGCCAAGGTCTTTTACAAAGATACACTGCCATGCTTTATTTCTCTGAGATGCCAAAGCAGTGACAACCCTGGCAGCAGGACACACAGCTCTCACTGCACTCAGCCTCCACCATAAGAGGGTGTTTGATTCCCAGTGATGCCTTGCAGGGTTGTCTCAATACAACTGGGGCTGCAATCTTATCCATACTTACAATTACTGTCTTGTTACAGCTGAATTTGTAAATGAATTCAACTAGCCTGCATTTCATTCCTGGATCAGTAGCTGTGTTAGTCATGCATGGAGAATCACATGGAAAGGGACTTAAAAGAGTAAACAGGACCTTTATTATGGTTTTGCAAAATACAGGAGCCACTTAGTTAAATACCTGAAACATCCTTCTGTATTCATCTGTCTGCCAGGCAGTCTGAAATTACCAGCAAAATATAACCATGTTTGCATCAGCTATATCACAATTACAGTGTGCAATGAGAAAAATCTGAGGGGTTTGCTAAAACCTGAGTTTCTTGGTGATGTAGTGATGTACAGACTGCTAATCAACTGACAGCATGACTCTATCTCTTGAACAGAAGAGAACAATAGAGAACAATAGAGAAGAGAACAATATTAAACCAAACTTTTTTTTCACAATTCATAATCACAAAACATTTCATAAGCTGTATCTGTTTCTAAGATTTCTCATTTTTCTAATCTTTCCAAGGTTCCATATCTTTATCTAAAATCTGAGTCTTTCTTAGATATTTCTTTCTAAACAATTGTGAGAATAATTTCAAGGTACATTCTATTTATTCCTTTTATTTTTTCTTAGCCTACTGAGAAAAACAATGCCTGACTGTGGTATAAAAAACCTTCATTGCATATCTCAAAGAAATTAACTGTGGTAGGTCACATATTCTTCTTCCTTTGAAGCCTAAATTCATATATAATTAAACTAAATTTAGTGAGGCCTTGGCTTCAACTGTACCTGCTGCTCCAGTGAGATCATATATTTAGAAGAGCAGAATGTGAAGTACAGCTGGAGAGCAAAAATGTCATGGATACTATCACAGGAAAAGCAAAAAACATCCAATTTACAACACTGCTGTAAGAGGAATATGACAAAGGAGGTTACTAGTCAGGGGATGGGGCAACAAAATATTTGTCTCTGTGACAAAATTCCCTCTTTTCTCAGCAAAAAGATAACTGAGAGGAGTTTGGCTTGGTAGTTTTAAAGAAACAGAACTGATCTTTAAAAGCAAAGATCAAGTCTTAGGGTTAAAGCACATCACTTCTATTGTCTCTGCCCTGCCTAAACTTGGAGAGTGCGTGCTGCCCCACTTAGTTTCTGTGGGAAACTCCCATTCACTGGTTCTGAATCCAAGGCCTGACCTCATGGGCAGCTCTCCTTTCAGAAACAGCTTTTGCCCAGCCTTTGCTTTTAAGGTGTTTGGTGTGCTCAGGCTGCTTTTTGAGTGTATTACTGTAAAGAGTGACACTGTTCCATAGGTGAGGCTTGGGTAGGTACCAGGAGAAAAGCATTGCTCCATGTAATTACATTTTTCTGCCAGCAGTAGCATCAGCTCTGAGTGAAAATACATCCTTTCCTTACATTTTTCTGCCAGCAGTAGCATCAGCTCTGAGTGAAAATACATCCTTTCCTTTAGGCTGGCACCTGACACATGCCAAAGGGCTGAAAAAGCTCCACACTTTCACTAATGGGTACAGGAACAACATGACAATGCTGACTTCAGTTACAGTGAGTACTGAAGCCTATTTGATAAAAGGAATAGCCTTGCTTTCTACCCAGGTCATTTGCTAGGCCACTATATTAGATATTAATCACCAGAGTAGCCTCTTTCCCTTCCTGGGGCACCCTGCTCTGCCTGCTCTGAAAGTGACAAAGCAGTGAAAAATCTTTCCTGAGTTTGCAGGTGATGCATTCCAGAGAGGTTCTGGGTGATGGTAATCACTCAGTATGCAGTTCTGAGGCATGAAGTTTACATTTCTCACAGCAAATCTCAGCCTCCTCCTTAAATGAACACAGAAATTAATAGCTATATAAACATACTTGCTCCAGTGAACTTTTCCCTCCAGGGTCTGCATCTCTCCCAATATAGCAAGGAGAAGTGAAGACTTGCCACAGCCAACTTGGCCCACAATCATTGTCATCTGACCTATGATAATAGTAAAAACAACAAAACACTTTTTAAAAAAGAGAAAAAAAACTCAGTTATACTCAGGTTCACAAGGCCCAGCTTTCTAGAGCACTTGAAATGATTCAATAATTTTTTAGCATCCACTACATAAATGGGCAATATTGCATGCATGCATCTATGGAAACATTAATGGATTGCAGTAACACACTAATCTCCAAAGGAATGAGACTTTTGCTCTTACCTATATAAACATTTGTTTTATGGACTGTGTTACTTTATGAAAGTTATTTAGGGTCAAATGATATACGATGGGAGTGATTATTCAGCCTGGAGTTCCATGAAAATTTGGACCAATCTAATAAATGAACTGAAATGAATTTGGGCCAATCTAATAAATAAACTGAAAGAAGACCCATTACTCTTCTCTGCTGTGCTTTCCCCCACCCAGACACTTTCCTACCTCCAGTCCTGCTCTGCAGTGACAATTGTGCTCCTCAGTTCTTCTCATAAACTGACTGAACTCACTAATTATTCTGGCCAGTGCATTTCATAGACTGTCAAAATGTTTGGCTTGGAAGGGACTTTAAAGATCACCTTGTTCCAACCCCCTGCCATGGACAGGGACACCTTCCACTAGCCCAGGGTGCTCAGAGCCCCATCCAGCCTGGCCTTGGGCACTTACAGGGATGGGGCAGCCACAGCTTCTCTGGAAAACCTGTGCCTGGGCCTCACCACCTCCTAGAGAAAAAATCTTCCTCATATCCAATCTAAACCTCCCCTCTGTCAGAGTGAAGCTATTCCCCTTTGTCCTGTCACTCCAGGCCCTTTTTAAGAGTCTCTCTCCATCTCTCTTGCAGCCCCCTTTAGGTACTGGAAATTTTTCAGTTAAGCTTCTCTCCAGCTGGGAAACCCAGGGTCTTATTCCTTCGAAAGGAGGCAAATTCTGGCTCAGCCAGCCTGTGAACCCATGGCCTCAGACTGTAAACTCCTTGGAGCAAAGACATTCTGCTGGTGACACTTAATGCTACATGGAAACAAATCATACAGGCTTGGGGATTACTAAATTACCATGTGACAGCAACCTAAAATAATACTCTCTTTTAAAACAAAGCCCTTGATAGGAGATCAAAATAAAGCATAAGGCTCTTTAATAACATGAAATGCCAGCAGACGGTGCTATGAATATTACAACATCATCAACAACAAAATGAAATAAATTAAATTATTGTTGTTATTATTAATAATAGAAAATAATAGTTGCTACTTTTCATACTTGTTATGCAAGTATTCCCAAAAAAAACAGCATTTTGTAAACCTGTGCAATCCGTAGCCAAAGACTTTGAGGATGAAAGGAACTACAGGAACTCAGCTTGATAAAGAGGAATTCATTGAGAGACAAAATAATTAAGGATTTCTTGACAGAAAAACTCCATCTTCTAAATGAAAATAGTTGTGAACTGGAAGACTGTGATGTTGATAAGTGGCGGGAAAAATAAAATACATGAGTGTTGCAGAAAATAACATACTGAGTTAGATGGATCCTTGGTTTGAATGAGCCCGGAGTTCTCCCTTCTTTTTTTAAAAATTTCTCTATTAAAAATAATAATGATATTTTTCCAATAATTTTTTTCATGTTTATTCCAACTCTTGACTTAGCTTGTGGTATTATAGAACTATATAAACTCTATAGATACATAAAAGCCACATAATTTATCTAATGATATTACTATAGGAACAATACAGCTCATGACCTTGTATACAATTTTAACCTCTACTTTTTTTTCTTATAAAATTCTAAATGTGTACCCTTGTGCATTTCAAAACATCAAGAAGTGGAATTAATGACAATTTGACATTAAACATTTCATGTTTAAGGTGTGCTTTCATCCTACCTGTTGGGATTCTAATGTTTATGTTTGACAGTGTGGCTAAACCACTTCCCCATGAAAAGTATCCATTGGTCACCTACAAAACAATTATCACAAATCAGATATTTAAACACAGGGGGGAATTAGAATGATTAATTTCGATTTAAAATACCTTCATAAAATAAATCTGTGATTAAGAGACACGGTGTGGTATGGTTGTACATACAGAGAAAAAAGCAAGTTAAGTTTGTAAAGATTGCCAAACCCCCAAAAATTGTGAATAAAAAAAAGATAAATATACAAATGTACTTAATGTATTTAAGGCAAGAAAGGGATGATCTTGAGCTGAGCTCTGTTTACCAAATACTTCCATTCTGTCAAATATGAGACTAAAGACTTGGACATTAGATTCATGATGCTTCCTTGTTCCCTGAGAAAACACAAAACAACTGTAAAAACTGGTCTTAACCTCACTCTTCTCCCTGTAAATTTGATTAAAGTGCTAACTTGTTTAACAGCTTGCTCTTGCCATGGAAAATCTGAAATAACAGCAGCAACTGGCACCATTAGGAGCTGTTGCAGGAGGACCTGCTCCCTATTTTCATGAGGGAAGACATTTTCCAGAGCACCTTAATGGCCACATCATCGATCTCCACGGGCCGTGCCTGCTTCCTTGCTGGCTCATAGCTTTCAAGCTGATACCTCAGGGGCTGCCTCCTGTTGATGGCCTTGGTGTGCTACACAGAGAGAAGGGAAAACAGGAGAAAAGTTGGAATCCTCATGAGAAGACAGCATTTGGTGCCCTGTAAGGCAAACAATCCATTCCCTTTCCTACCAGCATTCCAGCTCAGGAGAAGCAGCCAGTGCTTTTCAATATGTGATAATACAGATACAGCACTGTCACACACACCTTTTAAATGTTTTAAACACCCTTAACTGAAGCACAGAGAATATTGGGATTTTTTGCTTCCCATGCATCCCAAGTTTCATCCCCACCATCCTTCTCAAACCCTCTCCTCATCATCTACAGTCTCTGTAGGACTAAGCAAAAGATGGGCAGGACAAATAAAATAAAAGCTGAAACAATCTCATTTTTGTCTCTTTTGTTATCATCGTTAGCCCAGAAAAACAAGAAAGGTGTTTCACAATGGCAAGCTAAAATAAAATTTATTTCGTGTTAATCTTCTCTTTCTGTTGCCATCTTCAAGTTTGAGTCACATTTTAAATTGTTCAGTCAGTTTGAAACTGTTGAAATATAGAGCTTTAGAAAAATGTCAAAATGAAAAAAAACCCACCTTTTGTGGTATTTTGTCCTCAAATTTTACTCAAATTCACTCTAGTAGTCCAGAAACAGCATTTTGGAATTAATTCCCATTTCACAAAATTTAGTGGTTTTTTCCACCTTTAATTCTGGATTTCCAAAAGCAGGAATTGTTTCTCCCTTAGGATGTCCAGTGTAAGATAGATTGTACAGGCAAGATACAGTACAAACCCCATAACCATGAGAAATCCACCTGGGCCTTCTATAAAAATGAAGGAGGTTGAATTTTAGTTATATTTAAATATGCAGGTGTATTATGACTAGTTTAGGTTGTTTGGTTGGTTTTTTTACTTTTGACACTTCAGCAAGGCTTAAGTGGTTTGGGGACCTCTCATGTCATAAAAACATGAAGTAGGACATAAAAGAGGCAAAACTGGTCAACATTGAAGCCAAGTTAGAAATCAAAGATCTCAGGCCCTGTCTGCTTGGCCACTGGCCTTGTATGGGGTTATATGGCCTCTCTGCTTTGAAATTCAGAGTCATAAAGCAGAACTTACAAGTCCTGTGTGCTTCTTACAGGATTCATAAGGTACAGAGCTGTCCCCCCCTCTCCAGCTGTCATCTCCAATCTCATCACTCAGGAGAAACTCATTCAGCTTCTGTACACTTGAAAGAAAACAGGACAGTGAGTTACATAAACCCAGGTTTCCACAAATACATTTCCTTTTTTGTGCAGTCACGCCAGCAGGATTTATCAGAAATGTTCCAAAAGAAGTTCATGGGATACTTTCATCTGCCACCCTGATGGCAAATGAAGATTTATGTGTGTGGATGAAGGACAGATGAAAATAATTAAGCATTATACTGGTAGCTGGGAATGAAGAGCAGAGCAAGACATGAGGGTGCCAAGGGAGCTCCATGTGAATGGTTTTCCTCTTGGCAGGCTTATCTTTTCTGTGCCTTTCTCAGGCCAGTGCAATCAGGGTGCAGAAATAAGTCATTCACCCACCTCCATCCTCTGGAAATGCCAGGACAGTGGGTGCATCCTGACACCATATAAAAAAGACATTAAAGCTATTGCAGATTGTCTAAGGGAGGTCATGAGGATGGTGAAGGGCCTGGAGGGGAAACCCTATGTGGAACAGTTGAGGTCACCTGGCTTGTTCAGCCTGGAGAAGAGGAGACTGAGGAGAGCCCTCACAGCAGTTCTGCAGCTTCCTCACCAGAAGTGAAGGGGAAAGTTCTGCAGCTTCTTCACGAAGGGAAGGGGAGGAGCAACTACTGATCTCTGTGACCAGTGACAGGACTCAGGGAAACAGCGTGGAGCTGTGTCAGGGAGGTTTAGGTTGGATATCAGGAAAAAGTTTTTCACCCAGAGGGGGGTCAGGCATTGGGACAGACTCCCCAGGGAAGTGGTCACAAGGCTGACAGAGTGCAAGGAGCATTTGAACAACACTCTGAGGCACAGAGTGGGATTCCTGGGGTGTTCTGTGCAGGGCCAGGAGCTGGACTCAATGATCCTGGTGTGTCCCTTCCAACTCAGCATATTCTGGGATTCCATGGTTCTATGCACTGCATGCACACAGGGGCTGGGTCCTGCACACCTCAGCACAGCCATGGCCAGCCCTGGAGACACACAGCAACTCTTCACCTAGCTCTTAAAATTGTCCTCTGGGAAATACAGCACACAGGTTCAAGTCAGTCTTCATCACAGAAGGATTTAAACCTCTTTCAGTCCCCCTTCCTTTCAGGGTGCCATAAGCACCTGGGTCTTTATCATTCCAGGGAAGGGATGAACAAAATCACACACCAGTCATGGTGAAGCTATTACCTTGCAAAAACTAAAATACAAGGTGCATTGGGCCAGAGACTGAGAAAGCAGAAGGACATGTGCCTTCAGATCAGTGATTTGAGAATTAATCTGCAAATGGAAAAGCAGGCAATCTCAAAGCCTGTCTGTGTATTTTGTATTAAATTATCAATACACCTTCAAGCCACAGAGAGACAGGTTGGCAAGAAAGCACTGCTATTGGCATTATTCCCTCCTGCCAGCATGCCTGTTCCTCTCTTGAACAGAAAATTTATGTGCCCCATAAACTCTGATATTTTTCCATATCAGAATTTCAGTCTTACATAAGGGGCTAACCAAGAATTTGTTTTCTTGTAGAAGATACAAGACTTTGTTTTGATTATGCACCTAAAATGACATCAACCCTTATTTTTCATCTGAATGAGGTACCCTCAGAAGTTTTATTGACACTAGAACTACACTTGAACAGAAAATTGAGATTCTGATGGAAGCATAAGCTCTTAATCACAAAAATAATAAGCACATACTCGTTTATGTATTTGATTGAGGATAGAACCATGGAGTGGCCAAACACACATTCTTTATCCTTCACTTGGGGGTCATGATGTCCATGGGAGAAATATGTTAGGAAATGAGTTTGACAACGTTTGTTTTGGCAAATCTGGTCTTTAAATACTGCCCTGAGGGGTGGCCAGCAGTGTTAAGGAAAATGTACACACCATTTTGATATTAGGGCTATGCTAAACATAGTACAGAGATGTAGAGGCTTGGATGATTTATAGAGGAGCCTGGAGATTTTCCACTACTCAGAAATCATTTTCAACCTAGGGAAAACGTCTCATGTGGCTCTGCTCCTGCTTTGATAAAAATAAACTCTGTTTAATTATTTTTGTTTTTTAAAGTCAGCGTGGCACTGCCAAATGACAGCTGTGGAGCCTGAAGCTCCCTTGTCTGCTGTTTGGAATTACCATTACCCACCAAAAAGAGGCAGTGACAGCTACAATGCAATATCTTGCCAATGTACCTCAGCCTTGGCAGGAAGGAATGCTATTTCTGGGTGGGAAGCTTAGTTCTGTCTTCACATCCTGCTAGTGCTTGGCATCTGACACTCACTGCCAGCCAGGGTGACACTTTGCCCCTCTTGGGACATCTTGGCAAGTGTGTAGGTCTGCATAACCACCCTGTCCATACAGGCTCTGACCCAACACCCAAAAGTCTGAAATTTGACTTACATCCTTCAAGATTAAGTGCTCTTAGCCCAGCATGAAGGAAGCTGCTCTGTAAGTAAATACCAGGAACAGGATGCAGGACATTAAATTCTCACTTATAGCCCAATGCACTTTATGTGGAGGTAGGCTCAAACCAGTTACTCTTCCTTGCTTCAGCAGGGCTGGTCTTGCTAGAGAGCTTCACATCAGGCTCTCTGACCCTTCAGTGCTGACAAGAGCCCAGAGAGTGCTAGGGAAGAGCAGTGGTGGGTGGCCACAGTGTGAGAGGAGGAGCATCTCCCAAGGAAGAACAGTGCAGCTCTGAATCTGAACTGCCAAAGTTAGTGAAATTTTCAAAAGAATGGAACATTAGGAATCACAGAATCATAGAATGGTCTAGGTTGGAAGGAAATCTTAAAAACCACCTCATTCTGACCCCCCTGCCATGGGCAGGGACACCTTCCATTACCTCAGGTTGCTCAGAGCCCCATCCAGCCTGGCCTGAAACACTTCCAGGGCTGGGGCAGCCACAGCTGCTCTGGGCACCCTGTGCCAGGGCCTCCCCACCCTCACAGGGAACAATTTTTTCCCAATATCCAATCTAAACCTCCTCTCTGTCAGAGTGAAGCCATTCCCCCTCTCCTGTCACTCCAGGCCCTTGTCAAGAGTCTCTCTCCATCTTCCCTGTGGGTTCCCTGCAGGCACTGCAAGGCCACAGTGAGGTCACCCCAAAGCCTTCCCTTCTCCAGGCTGAACAATCCCAATTCCCTGAGCCTTTCCTCCCAGCAGAGCTGCTCCATCCCTCTGCTCCCCGTGGTGTCCCTGCTGTGTCCTGGCTCCAGCAGCTCCCTGTCCTTGCTGTGCTGTGTTTCTTTGTCTCTGCATCATGCAGTAAAAAGGAAGGGTCACTCTGATTTCTCTCACATCTTTAGCATCAAAGTCCCAACTCATAACACTCTTCCACATAAGCAGGTGGAAACAACCTTTTCTGGTCCTGAATGTGAGTGAGTGTTCAGGAGTTGGAGGAAGGAGAAGGATCACTCACCTCACGATGGCCTTGACTGCAAAACGAACCACAGTGGAGAGCAGGAACAGAGGTGTGACCAGGATGTGGAACAGTGACAGGGATGCAAATGCCTGGGCAGGCTGCAGAGGCTTGTCATTGGTATATGCATAAGTCACAAAGGTCTGTCACATCAGGGAAAGAGCATGTCAGGACAAGGACTCTTGAACAAGATGGACAAGGACAGCAAGCAAAACATTTTGCTCTGCTAAGGCAAATAACTACCTCAGTTCACTGGGAATCAGGATAAACTGAGGAGAAAGGTGTGTTCTGTTAAAGCAAAATAGATTTTTAAATCTTGCCAGTGATTTCAAGAGGTTTACACATTGAAGAGTGAAAAAGTTTTCATTGTAAAATCTAGAATTTGATTACAGCTTTGTAATTTACTTTAGAGTTTACAGGAAACACACAACTCAGAAAAAAAACCCAAAACAGTAAGAATCTAACAAATCTTAGGTTTTTTTTCCACAGATGCAGAATTCTGGTCATAAATGTTCCAATTCTTGTACACACTCTCAGCATACTCTGCCCTCAAAATTTGGTCTATGAAAGCTCCTTACTGACCAGCATGGCATAGCTCCTCTAGTGCATGAGGCTGAGACTTAAACCTGGCTGGAGGACAAGCAAAATTTATTTCTCTTTAAATTGCAGAGTATCTTTTCTTGAAAACTTTAATGGCACCTCATAATGTGTTTTGAAACAGGAATGAGCTTTGCTACTAAAGAGACAAAAAAAGGCACTCAAACCCCTTTCAAAAAGAGCTTTTCAAAATGGGTTGTCTTTCAAGATGTAATTTTCTTTCTTTCTTTCTTTCTTTCTTTTTGTAAAAAATTCAATGATTTTTTCTTTCTTAAAGTAAAAAAAATTATTTTTCTCTTTGGTTTTACCAATCCACCTTCTGTGAACAAAAACTTCCAATGTCATGCTCTCCTACAGTTAGCAGGGGCACCTTAATTCAGCTGCTGGTTTTATGAAGAATAGATTCTACAATAACAATGGTGCCCTTTATTCCTTTTTACACCCCCTCCTCCCACTTTCCTCTCCCTATTTTGTAAGAAAAAATGAAAATAAACATATCTTACTGCCAGAACAGCTGCTATTGGTATGGCTGCATTCATAAAAACTGAGAAAGAGAAATAAAGTAAGCATCAGATTATAGGAAATAGGAAAAAACAATTTTACAGTAAGTGTATGACACCAAAATGATACAGTTATTTTCAATTCATGTAATTAAAACTCCCAAAGGAAAATTAGTCTGCAGGAAGAAATTTCCTTCCCTGATAGTCAGAGATCTTAAATACACCAAGAAATAAGCCATGGAATTATCTCATTTGTCTACTCTACTAAACTGGGATAAAAATAATTATGTGCACAATTAATATGAAACACAACTAAAACATTACTCAACCCTTCTATATTGCAGAAAACAAAATTTATATGCAGAAAACATAATTTATCTCTGCTGCAGTCAGAGCTGCCAACATTATCAGGAGCCTCCTTACTATAAAGCAACTCCTAACTGTAATGTCACAATGAAGGTAACAGAAAACTCACTGCAAAAAACAATCAACAATATGTATTTTATCCTTTCTAATTTCTGTGTTATGTATTCATCATGCCTTTTTATTTTAATGACATCACACACAGACAAAAGTGTCACAGGCACAGCTGTATCTCTCTTTAGCTGGAAGTTGGGAGGAATGTTGACATGAAAAACAGGATACTTTTCCCAGCACTAAAAACACAGTTACTTACTGGAAAGAGACGTATGAAGTGCAAAGGTTTTGAGACTGGTGAGCTCTTTCATTCTTGTTTCTTCCACACTTGTACAAAATATGTGCTCCCAGGCATACAGCTTTAATAGCTTAATGCCTTTGAGTATCTCATTGGTTTTCTTTAATCTCTCAGTAGAATAGTCCTTCATTTCAGGAGAAAACCAGGGGAAAAAATTGATAACTGTTTGTAATTACAGATTTGTCATTTAATTACAACCCTCTTTTCTCCTCACTTCTGTTGTTAAATTTATTAAAAAACCATTTTTTTTCATTTGTGGTTTTGTACAAAATTCTTTTGAGAAAAAGAGTATAAAATATAAAATTTCATTTTCTTTGGAGGTATTAAAATATTTACAACAATTAGGGGAAATTAAGTGACCCTTTTCTGCAAAAAAAAATAACTTGAAACATCCCAACCCTTCAAAGAGAGGGTGGAACTCAGGGAGGTGGGTTAGTAGGTCATGGTGTCCATAAGAATAGACAGAAACCTAAATGTGTGTATTTGCTGATGCAAGAATCATTCTGGAATCCAGTTGTGAAGATAAGTGAGATAGTTATCAATTTATTTAGCTCATTTCCCCTCATCAGAAAACAGTAATCACAAGTTTTGGTAAAATCGTGAATTTTGGTAAAATCATAATCCAAAAGAAGTTATGAGTAGGAGAAGGAAGTCAGCATAGAGCAGCAGGAAAGATTGAGATTATTTCTGAAATTATGCAAAGATAAGTCCTCTGTACAGTTTGTACAGGTTATAAAAACTGGCACATCTCAACAGGATTGAAGTGTGCTGGCAATTAGATCCATGCAGCAACAATTTGCTGACTGACTATTAAGATAAAAAGGATCTCTAAATATTTGGGAACTTTAACATCAAAGGCTTATTTTTAAAGTTCAAAGGTCACAGCAATAAAGTTAAAAATTAGACAAAAGAGCAGAAAACATTTCTAATTGGTGAGCTAAATGAGGCAGAAAAATAAACTTACAGCACTGAAGGATTTAGATATGAATAGATAATAATCCAGCAGCGCCAACTGACTTTTAGAGAATACCAGAGCTTGGGCTGAGAGAAAAAAGTCTCTAGACTTTACAGCAGGAGATTGTGCACATTCTGTAATACTTTCCTGCTATAATTTATCAGTCATTTGCACTGTTTGCTAACATCCCATGAAATATAGCATCTGCATGTGGGAATAACACCCTTTCATGGAGTGGAATTCAGACAAAATTGTGCTAGTTGGATTAAAAATACTCTTTTCAGAGAAGGCAGGTCAAGGCCTACATACTTTTTTGAGATTCTCTTCTGACAAATTGTGAGGAAGCAAGAGACACTGAGACCCAGAAAAACAGACAGGGAGGGACAGTGAAACCGAGGGATGGCCTGCCCAAACGCACACAGTGGTTTTCAGTAACTGCAAGAACAGGTTCTCATTTCTGGATCCCAAATGTCACTGAAACAATTCACTTACAAGGGTGCTCTTCTGAGCCTCAGCCAGCTTGGTGGCTATGAAGTACTGGATGGGAGCTAAGAGCACAATGACAGCGGCCCCGACCAAGGCACTCACTCCCAGTAGGTTATAGAGGAGGATCACACCCATTATTATCTGTCAAGAGAAAAGCAACACAGGGGGAAAAAAATAAGTAGATTTCAATATGCCAGAACCACACCAAGAGAAAAATGTTTGTTCTTCTAATAAACACTTGAATGGTTCATAGGAATCAGCTGAGCCCGTACTTCAGGAGGTCACATTTGGAAAGTGTGGGAAATAAACCCAGAAGCCTTTCTTTTTGACATTAACTAAATAGTTTGTGTTAGTGCCTGGTAGTTCTAATTCCAGACTGGGGTTTCACAAAAGTAAAGGAGCACTAAAATGATGGTGCTTGCCCTGAGGCATTTTACAGAGCTCCTGGCCTCAATCCTGTTTACACTAGAGCTCCTTACCTCACTCTGGAAGCATTCAGAGGTCTTAGGGCTGTCATGGATCACAGTTGCATTCTGTTGTAGTGTCCCCATGCAACTGTAGGCAGAGGGACATCAGACAGGCACTGAAGCACAAAGCAGATGTGCTGGGACTGATAAAAACTGAGCTTGGGCATCAGTGCCACACAGCTCTGGAGAAAAATGCTGCCTTAGCCCTGCAAAGGGTTTGGGAACACTTCCCACAGAAGGTTACCTGGGAATGGCTGTGATTCTGGTTCCTGAGTTAATTCAAGCTCTGCTATATAAATATCTCTATTAAAAGCTCCACTTTGTGGTAGAGAGATGTCCTCAGTGATAAGAGGGCATACAGAATTAGTTCCATATCTCATACTTTGATCTCTTAAACAAGTCTGTCTTTAAATCTCCCTTCTTATTATATGACATCAGAAGTAAGAATCAATGGAGTTTAACATTTTTAAAGCAATATTCAGCTTTTCAAATTTACTGCAAATTACCATTGCCACAGCAATCAAATTACCTGTTCATTTATTAACTTTCAAAGTATTTATAGCAACACTTCCATCCACTTCACAGGACATGAAACAGTGAAATGAAACCCTATATATTATTTCTAATTTCTGTTTCCATGTAGGCTTTTTTGCCTTTTTTTCATAAACTATTTTATGACACTCTAAAGCCTACCCAACCTATTAGTAGTAGTAATTACTGACTAATAAAAGAGATTACTTATACAGTCTCAGGAAATTCAGCAAAATAGGGCTACTATAAGAGTTGGTTCTACCCCTTTTAAAAATTCTTTCATGTCAGTGGGATCCCTGAAAGGTAAGGACCATGCCAAACATGCCCTGAGCTAAAATTCTGAAGAAGCCACAGGAGTCCAAGCTTCATGGAAAATCAGCGTGTCTCGGGTCATTAAGTCATTGGCATTTTTGAAGATTTCTTTCAAGTTAAACAATCTCAGCCTTTCCTTCCTACAGATCTGCCTCCATTTCTTTCCCAGCCTTGTTAAGAAGCAGATGTGTTCAGTGACTCAGTTTGCTTAGATGAGAGCTGCTCTGAGCATTGTCAGTGTTCACATCAGTCATGGAGCAGGATTCAATTGCTGTTGGTCCTGCTGCAAAATCCAGTTACAAGTGGACACTGCAGAAGCAATACTTAGTTGTGATGCCAGGTGGCAAAATAAAAGCAATGGGTTTGTGTCAGCAGTGGGAGAAATATGAGCAGGAAAAGGATTGCAAGTCCCCATTCTTCAAGTCACAGACATGGAAATCCTGCTAAAAAACCCCTCTCTCTTCACTGGCCCTTGGAGAGACACCTTTCCAGCCCTTGGGCCACCTTTCTGCTTGTTACTCTTAGTGGGAAATGCAAGTTCCCCTCTGGATTTTGTAACAGTGTCCCAGACATGCACACTCCTCAGTCAGGCTGAAGGATCCCTAAAACCAGACCCAGACCTGGATGCTCTACCTGAACAGGCATTGCCCACAGATTGGGGCACAGGAACAAGAACCACATTAATTGGTTGGTTTCTATGGCAACCAAGTTATTGATTTGTCCCAGTGTCATCTCTCCCATGGACAAGTTGGATGTAGAAAGCCTCAGGATCTTATTATATATCATTGCCTGTAAGAAAGGGGGAAAAAAGGAAGTTATTAAAATGATATCATTATAAAAGAACAGTAGCAGTGGGATGTTTCAAACTGCATCATCAGCTTTTACTTAGGACAGCCCTTCTCCCAGTCTCTCACCTGAGACAGAGAGAGATGGAGACAGAGTGAGAAAAAGCACAAGAGATAGAACTGACTTTAAAAAACTCCAATTCCTCTTAAAAGGTTTGTTGCTTAATGCAGACCTAAAATAGAACAAAAAAAAATGACAAAAAAATATCAAAATTTAAGAAATAGGCCAAAGAACCTTTTTTAACAAGCATTTGGTGAGCCTGCTTTTCTGTGACACTGTCAAAGAGATCCTTGTTTCTGATAAGATGGGTAAATTGATGCTATGAAGTTTGATCAGAGTGGGTATGTATTTCTTTGGGTTTCTCTCCCTTACCTGGCCATTCCTATCCATAAAATTTGTAGGAGTTTAACAGGGTTTAAAATTAATCAGGCCCTACATCTATGGAATTTTAAAGACAGATATTGTGAGCCTAGTTTGCAATTATGACCAAACATAAAATGCTGCAGCTTCAAGGGAGTTTAAAAATAATTATTTCTTTTTGACACAATTTCTTCATGAATAAAGTATATCCTGTAGAATTAATCAGAAATGCTTGGTAAATTAAATTAGCTGCATATGCTCCTAAGAGTCACAATTTTGGTAAGTGAGAGTCACAAAAAGGAGTCACAAAAATGAAATAACCAGGTGTTCTTTCATCCCCAAGTCTGTACCATCTATCCTGGGAGGAGGCAGAAAATGTTTGAAGCAGCTCCATCAATCAGAGCAAATACAACAAAAAAAAAAAAAAGAAGCTTCTATGCTGAGATGATATTCCCATGGTTAGTTACATCTGGCAAAACATCAGTTCTGGCTTCTGGATTGCTACTGCTGCCTGTGGAGTTTGGTCTGTGCAGAGCCCTGCTGCACACACACACACTCACACCCCCCCACATGCTGGGCCAGAGCTGCTGGCTCCAGTTCATAAACAAGGCTCTCACAGAGGGTTAAGGGATGCTGGGGTTACAGACACAGCCCTGCAGATGAATCACTCCTGTCCCATCCCACAGGGCTCTGTGCTAAAGGGCAGAAATATCCAGAGTCACCACTCCGGGCGCATGCACAGCGTTCCCATAAAACAAGGACACTGCAGATGACTCTGTCCACGGTCAGCAGAAGCAAACTCATTAGCAAATGAGCAAAGCAGATGCAGAGCCAAAATGACACTGCTGATCTTCATCTATCTCTCATTGTCTGCAAAGATGTGTTTTTATATGCATGGAGTTTTTATGGGTGTTAAACTTCTGACAGGTTAGACTGATGGGAGTAGCTTTTAGCAAAAGGGATTGGTGCCAGCAGTTTGCCAGCACTACTTTGTTCAGTCTTCTGTATAAAATTTTACAAAAATGATAAATTACAGCACATATCTTCTCTGAAACCATCATTTCAAGTCAGTCTTCAGTGCAAGAACGAGACAAATGCAAGCACAAAGCTGGAGCTGTTGTTAGTGAATCTCCTGGCAGATCTTTGCTCACCAGTAAGGCACCCCGGAGGTTGATGCCAGTCTCTGTAGTCACATAGTAGGAGGCCTGCAGGAATGTCCTCTGCAGGATAAGGGCCAGGAAGAGAAGGACTGCCAAGACATAAACATTCCTGAGGAATTCCTCTGATGAAAGGTAGGAGTTGGATGGATCCTTCACCTGAAAAGAAAGGAAAAATTGATGCCAGTGCTATAGGAGGGATTGTATATTCCCAAGAAGCTGGGAATTATATACTTTTATTATAACTTTGCCATAATACCATCAGTATGTTTTATTCTAATGCATTTTGCAAATTTAATAATTGCATTAGAATAAAACATACTGATGGTATTATGGGAAAGTTATAGAAATCAGATTTCTCACTGACCTCTATATCAAAATCATTTGGATACAAATTTAAAACTCCACTGCTGTTCCAAAGACTGAGGATTGAGATGTTTTAACAGTTTTAAAATTATTTCATTTTAGCAGGAAAGGAATAGTAAGATCACCATGTCTGCCTTGTCTTTAGTTTCCCCATCAAATTCTGGTGACTTGTAGGATAGAAATGCTACTCAGTAGAAAATAAAGCTCATTCCACCTGCCTCACAGAGAAGCTGCAAGAAAATATTTTTTATTATATGGGATTAGTTATTTATGTTGCGTTTGCATATTATGGAAACAATTCCTTCCACAAATGTAGTCTATGATGCCCATAAATTCTGAATGACATAAGACTATACATGCTGTATTCTGCACATGAGATGAGATTTAAATGCCTCAACATGGAAGAGGGAAAAAAAAAATCTTTTTTAAAGCCCTTTGTTTTCAATTTATAGTTTTTGTGTTCAGTGTTCTGCTCCATTTCAGGCAGAAAAGGAAACAAATGTACCAAAATACTCCAAGGAAGGCTGTTCCTTTGGTATTTCCGACCCAGCTGGAAGCAGGATGTACTGGAATTCTTACAGGGAAAAAAAAAAAAAAGAAAAAGAAAAGAAGGAGAAAGCCTCTTCTGAAATATCCAGCCTGATTCTGAGATGAAAGGTATGGGCAATATCAGAAAGAAAGCCATCTGCCCAAGACTCCTTGAAAAAAGGGTTGCTTAAGTGCATGAATGGTGAGGTAAACATATTTGAAAACTTTTCTCTTAATGTTCTGCTGCATCTAACTTCCCCTTGTTTTCATAGTGGGGGTATCAATAAGAAAATAACATTTGTAGATACCCTTTTTCAATGTATATAGAGTTCTCAGGAATTAAGGTAGAATATGCATAAAATTAAATGTATTCATATTAATTGGAACTAGAGAGAATTTATAGGAGAAAAGTTTAATAGCAAGAACAACCAAGGGAAAGTTTATCAAAATCCATAAATTAAAGCAAATGCATTCTGAAATGTATCCAAGAGTGACTGTCACCAAGCCAAGTGCTTTCAAGATCTCCAATGATTCCAATCTTCCCTTTAGCCAATGCTCATAAAAGCTTTTAAAAGCCACAACTGAAGCCACTACACTGAAGAATACAAAAGATAAAGGAAGCAGACAAGGTACAGATTCCTAAATCTCATATTCAGAAATTATTTTCAAGCTTAAATACTTTGCTTGTTCACCATGCCCAACATTTTTGAAGGCAAAATATGCACTTTGCTTTGTAACTCTGTGGCTCAAATCCAGCATGTGCAGGTTCAAGGATGATAAAAAGCTTTATTTTATAAGCTGTACAATTAAACTCTCCTTCAGGGCAGTGAAAGCCTCAAGCCAAATTGAGACCATAAGTCAAGAAAATGACTGTCAGGACTGAGTAGACAAGAAAAAGATATTGGGATGGTGATGATAGTCAAATACTTTATCTGGAGAGGAAAATGCTATTATTCCATTACTACCTATCTGCTCATTCAGAGATAAAACACTCCAAAACCTGTATGGAGATGTTTTCCTATCAGAAGACAAATACAGGAAAATATCTTTGTCATTTCTTCTCTGCTGTCAGTAAAATAATTTTACCTGTATCTTTTCATTAGTTACTCATAACTTCTTCTTCTTGTGATAGAAAATGTTCTATATCAGAGGCTTGCTCAGCATTTAGAGGTGATTCCTGGAAGTTCAGTCTCAGTGAAACTTGAAATGAGCACATCTCTTGTGCATCTCTAGTATCAAGAACACCATGGAGTAAAGTGGATACTTTTCAATTTCTCAATATGTGCCAACACAGTTCATCACAGCAGAAATCAATACAATCAGCCACAGACTGGCTTCTGGTCAACTTACCAGTAAAAAAACACATTTGAGAGAACTCAAAACTGTCAGTGAAGTATAAACTAACAAATGGACAGGAATTAAGCAAAATTCCCAGGCTGGATGCATCACTGAGGCACCACCAGTGTGTGTCCTGTCTGAAACAAACAGGCACAGTTGAAGAGGAGTAGAAAACATTGTTCTTTCTTCCCAGAACTGCTGGGATGACTTCATCAAGACAGACAGCTGGGGAGCTGGGGGAGCCTCCATGACCTGTGTTCCATTCCTACCCAAAGCTCCCACTGCTCAGGTTTTAACATGACTCTCTCACAAGAGAAATACACAATTTGCTTGGGAGAAACCATGAAATAACACAGTGATGACCACAGACGTATCAAAGCATGCAGCCAGCTGTCTTAAATACCTGATCTGACTCTAAAACTACTACCAGAGCCTTTCAATCCACATTGTCAGGTTACCTTTTCTGTGGTATTTGTATTGTTGGTTGTATTCTGGAAGCCCTGGACAATGCCAGAAATGCAGAGTGGCCCAGCAAAGCCCAGCAGGTCGGCCAGGTAGCGGAAGGTGCTGCTGAGCAGGATGGGCCGTCCAAAAGCGCTGTACATGGCCAACCAAATGGAGGGACTCCGGTTGGGATGGTCCTCCACCTTTTTCTGGAAAACACAAACAGGCACCCAGTGCATTAAGAGAAGCCTCCCAGGCTTTATATGGCAACATTCCTGTCTGGATGCCTAAAAGGTTCCTGAAAGGTGGTTTGGACCAGGTGAGGCAGCAAACGTTGCAATTATTGACAGATTTCAGACATTCTTCACAGCAAATGCCAGTTCTGCCTCCCCTTGGTGACTGTGGTTTCTCAGCTCTAAATCCCACCACTCTCCTCAACCTGTGAACACAGGAATGCAAGCACAGATTATCATCCGGGCAGGCAGCCATTGTCCCTTGTCACATGTGCACTCAGGGAAAGGTCTGACCTTTCAGCCCTTTGCTCACATGGGCAATTCTGGTTTCACAAGCTGTAAAGACTTCTGATTGCAGGAAAATTACATGACAATTACAAGAATACAGTTTAATTGAATTTATCTGGAATTTTTTCCGTTGCCAGGATGCACTTCAACCAATCAATGATAACTGTGCTCAAATAATGAAAGCAACAGAGCAGAATGGGAGGTAAGATTAAATCAGCCAAGGGTCCTTCCTAGCCTTCAGCTCCGTGAATTCACACAGTATCACAGCTCTTGGCTAAAACACCAACCAGTAGATATGGCTTTGTGTAATCAGAGGAGTTCTGATATCTCTGAGGTCCTTTCAGTTAAACAAAGGAAGAATTTTACTGACCAGAGCCGTGCTCTGCAGAGTGCTTCCTTGCACTTCAGGCAGCAGCTTTTGACACTTTAAACAAGCATCTGTCATTTCTCAAGTAGCACAGATGCCTGCAAGCCACAAGCCAAGCCAAGCCCTCTCGAGCATTCACAGAGACATTTTAAGCACAGCAAAGCAACAACCGCCCCGTGCCCCAGAAAGTTCACCAAAGGAAAAGCAAACGTGCCTGTAACCTGCCTGGCTGCCTCATGTCTTTTTCCCCCCTCTTTTCTCAGTTTATCCCTTTTATGCCATTTCCACAGTGAGATGGATTATAGGCATGGTGCCAAAAATGTGCAGGTGGATCAGGTGGCTGCCAGAGATTGGGCCAGGCCAATGCCAAGCAGCTTGGGAAGGAGAAATAAGCACCATGGGGTCAATTAGAGCTACCATTTCAGAGAGGGGTGAGACTGAAAATGCTTCCTCTGAGGAGGGAAAGGGCACAAGGGCCTTGTGTGAGCTGCTCAGACAAAAGGCTCTGAATTTGTGGCCTAATGGGTTTTGAGTTTGAGTGCCCTAAAAGGGTTAGTCAGTCTCCTCAAATAAATGATAAATAACTTTACAGCTTGAGAGGAGCTAAGCTAAATTATTGGGTAAATAGCTGCCATCTTTTGGGAAAATATTGTTGTATTATTCTGGGCATTCAATTAATAGTAAATTTGTTAAATGGCTATGGTAAATCCTTATTTTTCTAACAATTTATTAACCATTTTCACTGTTACTGAAATTCACACACTGATCATCACTATATGAAATCTGTTTCCTTTTCATTGGAAAAAAATAATAATTAAATTATCTAATTTATTGCTAAATACTGTTTTTTCTTTTTTTTTTTTAATCAGGACTTCATATTAACTGAAGCATGTAACAGGAAGAGGGGAGGAAGATCTTTTTCTAATAATAACTTGTTTTCCAGAATGGTCCTGGAGTGTTATGGATTTGCATAGAATGTTGTGGTGTTAATTTACCAGTCTGGGCTGCTGTTCTCAGCTGTGCCACTTGATTAGGTTTTCCTTGTCTTTACCAACTTCCATTCAAATTCCTGTAATTTTCTCTACCTTGGGCACTCCACAGTTGAAGTAAAGGGCAGTGAGACAGTGCTTGCTGATGAATCAGGTCACCCATAAGGCTTGCCTCAGTAAGCATGGAAATCTGACTGTTCCCAAAGTTCTGGAGCTGGCAGTAGAAGCCTGGTGCTGAAGGGCAATGCCCTGTCCCTGTGATTGATAGTTAACACAATTTCATTCTTCCTTTTCTTGGCCCTGACAGGTAAGAGCCATAGTGTACATGAACATCAGACATAGGAAACTAATGGTCCTTGACTTTAAAAATGGATTTTTCTATTAAGTGCCCAAAAGAAAAGCTTTCTATCGACCATCAGGACAAATTATAAAGGATTTAGACTCGTGGGGAAAACCAAATGTAAAATCAATGTGCAAAATCTATTTTTGGATATGTGATATATGATGCAGTGATATGTGGTGTGAAACATCTAGACTGCTTCAATAGAAATTGAAACAAAAGCCAAGCAAGAACAGAAACAGGATCACTTTTTTGGGGGAGGTGTGTGTAAATGGAATTATGTGAGAATTGATACAATTATTTCTATTTTCATAGCATGCAGAAGAGATAGCAAGACAATGTCATGTGAGCTATCTCAAAGGCATTTCACAATACAGAGTATTCAGGGTCATGTTCAGCATCTTTCCTCAAGGTGTGAGAAGGGTTTGGGGAGGAGCAGGAGTTTTCTCCCTGAGGGCCATGGAGCACAGCCGAGATCAGCTATCTCCAGGCACAGGCTGGGGTAACCCCACTTAATCCAGAGGAGGCTGTGGGGCTCCCCTCACCACTTGCAGGAGATTAGTGTAAAGTACACACTTGGCAGCAGAGACAGTGGCATATCACCTCCTCCAGACTGCAGACCACACTCCAGTCTGAAGGATTTTCCTAATTCTGTGCTGTTTTCTGGCCCAGCCAGGCACAAGCCAACGCATTTCTCCACAGGAATGAACTGCAGTGAGTCCCTCTGCCTGGCTCCTTGGATTTGCTTTAGCCATTTGGTTTACTCTAACTTTATCTACAAAATACCAGTTTACTTCAGGGTTGCAGCCTGGTTTTGAATAGTAGCACAAATGTGCTAGAGGCTGTGGTAATCTCAAGACTTTGGGCCACTACAGAACTCAAAATATCTGATGTAAGGCAGCATCAGAAACGTAGGTGAGTGTAACTGCATACATAACATTTATGCAAGTGTTTGTATGTGCATGACACACCCTGAGGGAAGCTACACACTGAAAGTTTGTGCTCGTGGACATGAGAAATGCACATTTAACTTGACTTTTGGCATCTGAACTGCATTTTTGTGTAGGCACAGACAGTACCTGCAGATGTGAACAAGCTACAGACAAATGCTGGCACTCAGCTGTCATGCCTGTCATCAAGAATGGCACAGACTCAGGTCTTTGGGCCACAAAGGTGCATATCTCTCTTTGGCCTCTTTAAGTAGGGTTTAGGCACCTTAAGGAGCTGGTCTAAGGGATGCAGGGATGCACCTCTCCCAGGCTGCTGTGAAAAGCTCAGTTCCAAAAACTCAGTAGCTTTCTGCCTAAAGCAGAAGGATCTTGATCTCTGGTCTCTGTAATCCCCAACTGCAGAGGGAAAGAGAAGCAACCCCTATCTATTAAAATATAAACAATTGCACTGATGATTGTTTCATCTCAGAAGGAGCCTGCAGCTCCATTAGCTGCTGGGAGCAATGATGCCTAAATGGAAATTTCCCTGGAAAATCCTGCCCTACCCAGTGGGTTTTCCCAACCATGCTTTCTGTACTGGGTCTGGCTGGGATGGAGTTAATTATCCTCATGGCATCCTCTATGGTTCTGTGTTTGGGATTGGTAACTAAATGTCTGCTAAGACAACAGTGTTTTGGCTATTCTTGATGTGTGGTTTTGGCTATTTCTTTGTCTGGAGAAAAAAAAAGGTGAAGATGAGTGTTTCCAGCTGAAACTATGGACAGAATGTCTTCCAGTTTCATAAGTAGCTAAGATTTAAACAAATCTTTCACTATTAAAATCTAGCAAGTGGTCAGTCTGTTGTGGTTTTAGTTTCCAGTTGCACTCAGTTTGGCAACTCTCTCCTGCTATAAATTCACTTAAGACCAAACAGTAACTGTTGGACTGGAACTTCCTACGCCAATGTTTCACCTTGGAACAAACAGTCCTAAGTTAAAAAATCCTAAAACAAGGATTTCCTGAAAGCTGAAGAAATTCAAAGTGACACTTTGGCTTTCTATGGACACCTGTTATTACCTTTTGTTCCTCATAGGCTTCTTTGAGACAGACATAATTTGTCAGTGCTCTCATTGCAATTGGGAGCTTCCCAATGGCCTTCAGGTCCACAGGTTTCTTGTGAGCAGAAATAATGAGAGTGTTCATCCACCAATAGGTTGCCTTTGAGAGCAAATTGACAAATGGCTGCAGGAACCTCACCCCCAGATCCTGCAGATCCTCTGGAGGCTTTACCTTCTGAGGGTTCATGAAAAACACATACCTCTGCAGAGAAGAAAACACAGAAACATGGGCTCAGAAATTATCTTATTCATAGTAATGTTTTAATAAAAACTATGTGCAGGACAACCACAGTCTTAAATTTGCTTTTAAAGGTAATTATATGTTGAGTTTAAATATAAATTTGTGTGTAACTAGGAGCATTTCCATTTTGACAGATAACTGGCAAACAATTGAGCAACATGGTACTGTTCTGAACCCTATCAGTGCCACCTATCTCAAGTTGAACAACAGTAAAAATGAATTCTTGGGAAATAATTTCAAGTTATCATGGGTAAGAACATATGCTAACTTACAGATTCACTACATAAATAATTCATCAGCACTAACACAGCACATATTTTACAGATTGCATCCCTCTATACCCTCCTCATGTGCACAAATATGCATCTCTCTCCACAGATATATGTGCACTTGATGTGGATAGGTGCACACAGGCACACACACATACCTAGCCCAGGGGATACATCAAGGACATATATTTTAAAGAGATTTAAATCACCACTGATTTCCACAGAATTAACCAAACCTTTATGGCTAAGCTAACTTGGGCCTGAACTTGACACAAGCCAGAGTTCCTGGGACTAAGGAGCCATCTTCACCCCCACAATACCACTGCTATTTTTCCAGATCCTGAGGAGGAAGAAGGCACATACCCTGACTCGGATGACATTGATCTCCACAGCCATCAGCAGCCCATAGAGGATGACCATGATTCCAGTGATGCAGAAACGCAGCTGAGAAAAAGGCACCCCATCCTGGCAGTATCTGACAAGCTTGATGGTTTTGGTGACAAAGGCCATTATCCAGTAAAGGAACAGGGCTGTAAAGCAGGTGCACATGCATAATTTAAAAATAAATTAAGTGTAGCTACAGCATTTTATCTTCCATGGCTTGACACAGTGCAGGCACAGTGATCCTCCATGTCACCAGCCACTGTTTTCTTTCCTGGGCCACAACATTTCAAACAGATCCACAATGGCAGATCTTCACACAGTATGAAAGTCCATTGCAGGGGACATAATCTGAAGGGGAACTTTGTTCTTAAAGTGAAGGAAAAAGGCACATAATTTAACAAAAGTTATATTGCCACTTAGAAAAAGCAGGGTGCATCCCAAGTGAGAATATGGAAACGTGCTCATTTTGAAAATGAGTTTATGGAGTTTAGTGTTATCCTGCATCCTGGCTGGTATCTGTCAGGGGCTTGTTCAGGTGGTTGAGTTGCAGGCAATTTGGACATTATACTTGTGTGGAACATTATTCTGCAATGTCTGGTCTGACCATCTCCTGACTGAGACAGCAGAGGGGATAATCTCAAATCAGCTGCAAAAGATGTTAAGAAAGACCAGCATCTGCACAGGAGGGTTTGTGGTCAGATCTCTATTCAAAGTGGCCTTTCAAAACAGCCCTTTTGAATGCAGACAAGCTTTCCTCAAAATTATCAGCAGTGTTAAAAAATACCTAAAAGCTTGTGATAGAAATGTAACAGGCATGCAAGGCTTTCTCTTTTGTAATAATTTTTAAAGTAGTTTTCAGTGTGTACCTTATGCAGTAACTCCTGTGAGACTACCAGTTGCAAGAGCAGAGTGTTATTCCTCTCTGTTTTAATATTCTCATACATTTCACCATCCTCCTCAACCTATACAAGCTGACTTTGGCTAAAATACTGGGATTTGTAAGAGTACCTAAATATCAGACTTTGACTTACCCAGCAGTAACTTTGGAAAGTTAGATGTTTCAATATTATGGTAATAGACTATGGATACAGTGGCAGCCACAAATCCCATTATAGCTGGTAGAAAGAGATGCAGGTGGCGAGATTTCATTTGTCTGAAAATAAATAAGGTATAAATTAGTAAATTTGGTGCCTTTTTTTCACCACTGTGTGAAACCATTGGTGTTCTGATAATCTACTGAAGAGGACAAACATGAATTTCCTAGAGACAAAAAGATTTTTGTCCTCATGAGTCCTTAACTTTGATCAACATTTGCTTTCTATTATAGCTTGAAAGAAGAATAAATTTTAAGAACACTGGCTTCACCTTCATCCCATTAAAACCTGCACAGTTAATGAAAGGATTTTTGAACTGTTTGGGGGAAAACCTCTTCATGCCTTACTAGCCAGCCCATCAGACATTAACACTGCTCATTAACAAATGCAATTAGTGTGGTTATCCACCAAACCCTGCCACTTACGTGTCAGAAACAATCCCCTCTGCTATTTCACACACGTGCACAAACAGCAGGGTGAACGTCAGGATCCAGCGCAGGTTGTGCCCGGGGAAGTGCAGCCAGGTGTTGTGGTGAATCTGCACTTTGGAGCTCTGGCTTCCCCAGCCTGGGCAATGACAGCAAGGAAAGAGAAAGGTTATCTCACAGCCAGCCAGTGACTGATCTGGTTATCAATTTTCTAGGCCAAATTTATGTGCAATTGATACAACCCCCCTACAAGACCACTTTTTTTTGTTGTTACTAAAAAGATGGCCCAGGAGTGTCTCAGTTGCCCCGTAATTTAAATCATAAGATAATGAAGATAATGAGACAACACTTTTTCCAAGTTACTAAGAAAAGTAATTCCTGACCAAGAAAAATAATAAGAAAACAACAGCAAATAAAACAACCCAAGAGGCTCCCTCAGAAAACAGGGACCGACAGGTCTGAAGCGATGGCGTCCTCACGTCGTTCACAGTCACAGACAAGAGCGAGAAAAATAAAAGTTGTATCCCCAAATGAGCCCTCAAACAGATGCCTTTACTTCAGACAAGGAACACTTACTATCTGTTTCAGGCCTGGTTGGGAGCACAGTCTGTGTGGAGGTGGAATGGTGATTGCACAGCTCCTCTCCCTCAGGCACAGCCTCCTAGGCCTCAGCATTCCTGGCCCTTCATTGCTCCCAACACAGCGCCATGACTCCAATTAACCTACAAGTTAAACCTCAAGCCTATTTCCATGTCATCACCTCAGATGTCGGCTGCCCTTTCCAGGCAAGATCCTCTCTGAGGGCAGCAGCCCAGCAGAAGCAGACACAGAGGATGTGAGGGCTGGGGAAGCGGAGGCCTGGCCCCAGGTTGGTTGGTCATGGGGGCGAGGCCCGGCCTCTGTCCCTTCCCACACAGGCACAGTCAGTTTGTGCCAAAGTCTCTCTTCCTGTAAGGCAGCTCCTGGAATTCCCTGACAGCCTTCCCAAAGCCCATAGGGAATCCCAGCAGCAGCACATTTTGGGGAAATAAAGAAATCAAACAAAAGCAAACAAAGCTACGTTAGTTTAAAACCCAGGATATGCTTTTGCTCCACAAGGATGCAGCATCTCATCATGCTTAGAGACTCATCAGGTGACTCAGGAACACACAAATCAAACCCTAAGCTTATTCATTCTTGGAAACTGTCAGCATTTCACCATTTCATCCTTGTTTAAGAGACAAAATACTGCAAGAACAAACTATTCTCTCTTCTCCAAAGCTATCTCAAGCATTTTCTATAGTTCTCTAAGACTTAATGTGGTTTTCTTTGACCTTGCTCCTGTCTTTGTCTCTCCCAAGCTACTTTTCATTTTTTCTTTGCCCACGCATCTGCACAAACACAGCTCATTAAAAAATCTCTGGTTTGGAGTCAGTCTATATCATGGACTCCAGTTGGCTTTTAATGCTCTATTCAACAACTATTTGTCCTGATAATTAGCATACAAAATGGAAAACAAAGAATTACATACTTACACAAATAACATACAGTTTAAAATATTATATTTTTTCCTAACATTGTTGCAAAATAGAGGGAATTTTCAGCGGCTGCAATACTATTTCAAAATTAATTGCCTAATACCTCTAAAAAAATCGAAGCAGCACTTAGAGTGTTCTAAAATATAATCTCTGCCTTCAGACCTTGCATTGTACTTCCATCAAACACTTCTGCACAAAGCCCTGTCCTTCAAGGACGCCTTGCATGTCACCTCAAAGGAAGAGCCAGCACTAATGTAAAAATCCAGCACTGCTGGAGAGAATTTCCATAGCCCTGGGGTTTCTTTCTAGTCTTTCTAATTTGTTAGAATTTGTTTCTTATTCTTTTGCTTAATTATTTAATTAGTTTTTAGTCACTGGATCATGTCACAGTTAGCTACAGAGTGTCTTAGCCCACAGGTTCATGCAACATTTTATTCAACTGCTTTGGAGTCTTTTTGCATGATGAAAGCCCTTAAATCTCACATCCAAATACAGTCCCAAATTAAAATCTTCCTTGTGGAAGAAATGCATTACCATCTACACATGAAAAACCAGGAAGGTAACATGGAAGAACTGACATGGCATTTCTCATGCAATTGTCAGGAGAATATTTATTTTCACTAATATTTTGATGATTATTTAAGTCTCTTAATTTCCTATGATCAGTTAAAATGCCACTGTTTGACATCTTTGGAAAAGTATCAAATTGTATTTATTTTACCACTGCAAATTCACTGGGATAAAAAGACAACTGTAGAAAAAAAATATCATTAGAGTACTAGCTTAGATGGGGTTTTTTACAAGACTGTGTGAGTTAGAGCCCCTCCACTGTCCTAAATTCCTCAAGAGGGATTTATAATTTCTTATTTTTTATTACTGTTGTGAGAAAAAAAATTATTTCTATTGCTCTACTTCTGTTTACAAATGTTGGCAAAAGAAGCAATTATTCTCTTTTAAATATTTCCTGCACCTGTCCTAGCCTTAGATCCAAGGTGAACTTTTTGGATTTTCTCTGTAATTCATGTAACTTCAAGGAAATTCAGACCCACTGTCCTACATCTTCTAATATCTAATAATAACAAAATTCAAGTTGACAGTTTTGAATCTGAAGAAAACTTCTGCAGAGAGAAGTCTCATAGCATTTGGATCTGATCTCTCTGGTTCTCATCCATCTCTTCCTGCTGATTAGTTCAGGTTTATATCTAAAATTCCCACATTGCAGCAGGTTGGCCTCACGTCCTCTGGGTGAAGCCATTCTGCCTCTTCTTTTTCAGAATTCATAAATACAGAGCACACAATGGTTCCTCCAAGCCCATGCAAACATAACTGAGTATGAACACATGCTCGAGTGCTTGTGGGATGGCAGAGCTCCAGGGAATAACTCACCAATGAACAAAATTGGGAAGGTGATAAACAGCAGGAAGACATGAGGGACCAAGTTGAGGGCATCCACAAAGCAGACATTCCTGAGGACACCAGCACTGATGTTGTAGGCTGAGGCATTGTCATTACCACAAAATGCGAGTCTCATCTCTCCCGGAGGGTCTGGCTACTGCAGAAATGAGAGAAATGTTGACTACCAAGAGTGCCAGCATTCCCTTTGGCTAAAGACAAAATAAATATAATAAAGAGACAGGGAAGTAGCACACTGAAGAACCCATAGAGAATAACATAGTTGTATTTTGAAAATTATTTTGGGCTATGTCAAATACAAGCACATTAGAAGGCTGTGTTTATATGAGATTGGTGTTATTTATATTTTGATAATATTGTTTATATTTAGCTGCATTCATTATTTAACTGCTATTTTAAATACATTATGCTATAACTTCTAGTACTCATTATAGGCACAAACATCATGCTGCAAAAGCTCTGAGAGACTTTAAAGTAAGAAAGTAGAAGATTTGAAAGAAAAGTATTTCCATTTCGTATAACAAAACCCAAATGGACATAAGTTAACCTGTGTGTTGCTGTTTCTTTGGTGAGCCAACACTGTCTGTGCAATATCTCCAACAATTTGTTGCACTGCATTTCCAGTGCAAGTCTGAATCTTTGGTATTTGTGATCTGGCAGCTTTGCACTGAATGATATTTTGTATTTCTTCATTGACACATAGAACAATAGGCACACACAAGACATTAGAGATAAATGATGAACTCTTAACCAAAGTAGGTAGTACTGATGATTGCCTAGGCAGTAAATCAGCATTGATGTTTTGATCCTGAAAACCCTCAAATATGTGCTTAGACTCATCCCAGCAGTCTCTGATTTCCATGATTTCCAGTGAGATTATCTCTGTACACCAAGATAAGCTCCAGTGTTCATGCTTGCAGAGCATGGGCCTTGGAGCAACTCAGAGTTATGGCCAGGTTCTGGATTAAATCAACCTGTGCACCATTTATTTTTTTCAGTCTTTTTTTCAAGAAGATGAAACAGGACTGCAAACAAAGTCTTTTCCTTGCTCATTTCTTTGCCTGAGGCTTACATAGAGCAATATTGTGCTGTAGAATATGCTGAGGAAGCTCATTTATCCACACCTTGTTCTTTTCTCAAATTTTACATGCTAAAATAGAAGGAATGTATTTAATTCAGCAAAGCATATATGCACAAGAAGGTTGGTATTAATAGGTTTTGCAGAATCAGAACAAGATAAGGATGCAGAAAATGCAGTTTAAAAACAACCAAAAAAAGTCGGTTGAAGGGGAGAAAAAGGTTTCCTTCTTTCCTCAAATAGTTCAGATTAGTCCTGTAAGTTGTTTAAACAAGGTAATCACAACAAGGTAAGCATAAACTACACGAGTAGTACCTTAGAGACAGAACAAACATGCAGATCTTCACAAAAATACAGAATTCAAAGGAGCATTTTAAACCTCTGCTAAACCCCCTGTTAGCTTTTAACCAAGTTCTTTTTGGGTCTGAAAAGCACAACCCATATCGAAACACATCAGAGGAGAGGAGTTTCTTTGAAAAGAGCGTGGTGATAAATGCACTCTCTTTCCCAAATATATCAGCAGTTTATGGCTGAGATTTACCAGAAGTGAAGCATAACTCGCATTCATGTACTCACTGTGAGGCAAAATCTGAGGGTCAACCAACTCAAACTTCAGGAACCACCATCTGCTAACAGTCCATGTGCTGTAACACAATTTGATGGAGATTTTGGCCCATTCTCTATAATGAATAGAGGGATATGACCTCTATCATTCTATAATTTTATTTTTATACCAAAATACATTCATAAATGCATAAGGCTAGTAACGAAAAAAAAAAAAAAACATTCTGTTAATGTGGGATCTGTCTGAATATATCAAGGAGTTATTAGCAAAACAAATAAGGAACTTCAAAAAAAAACTACTCAAAGGTTGTTTGGGTTTAATTTGTGAAAGCTTGACATGTCTTCTTTAAGGGGAACATAATGATAATTGTAATCTCTTGAAAATCAGAAGTGCTGTTTCCTCATATTTATTGAAGGTCAGGAGTCCAAGGGAGTTCTGCTGGGAATTTTCCTCCCTTTCCCACAAGGATGTCTCTCTACTGAAGCAGCATAAGATGCTGTTGTGGTCTAGTGGTTGGAGTGGTACTGAAAGGCAGGACAATCCTGGGTTCAGATGAGCAGTGAATCATTCAGATGAGCCCTGTGTAGCTTTTGGCTTCTAGTCAAAAATCAATCTGGGAGAAAGGACAAAAACCACATCCCAGGGAAGCTAAGGGAACTGTTGGTTTTTTCCCATTTTTCTGGAAGGGAAATAGAATAGAGGCAGCAAATGTTCAAGAGAAGAACTATTTACTTCAGGAAGAATGTTTTCTCCTAACTAGAGACCACCATCAGTTTGCAGATGTTTCCTATCACACCTCAAACAATAGTCACTAAAAGCTCTAGTGCAAGATGCATCTTTGAAGAATCACATCTGAATCCTCACAAGAATCTGTGCTGTGCCTAGTCTTGTGATGGAATATGTCCAGTAACACTCTTAAAACCCATTTTCCTTTGCACATTGTCAGCACTGAGAAAAGAACCTGGTCCCATTCGTTAATACTGATATCTAGAGACATCATATTGGTGATATTTTTCAAGGTAAGGGCAGCCTATTCACAATACTTTTGTTCATTTCAAAAAAAGAGAACGAGAATTTAATTGCCTTTTGTTAAAAACAGAGAGAAAATCAAGCCTAGGTTGGTTAGTTTGTAAAAATTCCCAGAAAAGAAAAAATATTACATAGCAAGTTAAACGAGATAGGGTAATTGACACTAAATTCTTAAGATTTTTGATCAGAAAACTTCATCATGGATCAGTTTATCCAGTGACCATGTTAATTCAACTTCCACAGGCTTAAAATCTATCAAAATATTCTGCTCAGTGTTGTGATGCTGTGCTGCTCCAATGCAGCTTTGGCATAAAATGCCAAATCATAAAATGTACAACTTCCCTGTTTAGCAGCACTCACACATCCAGTACAGTTTGGCACGGGTAAGGAATAGAGGAGATAAGAACTGTGGAAGTATTAACAGTCCAGTGATCCTTCCTCCCTTCCCTCCTTTCTTCCACTCATTTTTCCATTTCCACTGTGCTGGAAATGAGCTGTGGCTGGAAGTGGAGGACTCATGTTCTGCATCTGTTGGGATATCCCAAATCTCATAACACCTTCTGCAGCTGGCAGTTCTCTGGCTCTTCAAGAATGGTGCATGAAAACACACTGCACTACCTTAGAGCTCTAATAATGAGAGAAATAATGTCATCTCCAGTTGTCTGGTGGGGAGACAGAACCCACTCCATCCTTCCCTTCCCACCCATTTCTGGTTCAGAAGGCAGATCCCACATACAACCCCCCCAAGTTTTGTGACTCAAACCACTGGACCTTGCTCTGTTTTTGGAAGACTTAGATACAGAGGAGACTCTGCAGGTGGAGAGATGCACAGAACTATGCCTCTCTGGAATAAAGTGTGCAATGTAGTTCCTGCCTCTAGGCTCAAGTTTCCTAGATAAGGGAAATATACTGGATGAAGTTTTGCTGATATCAAAGGGAGGATGCTTTGCATTTACAGTCAATGCCCTTTGCTTTGAAGCTGAAATTAGCCATTACTTTCTGCAGCATCAGGGCATGCCTCCAGAAGCTCATTTTCATTAGCCTCAAAGTTTAACAAGCTGTGTTTTTCTCCAAAGAAGGTCAGAAAGAAAAACCCCTAAGGCAGAAGAACAAATCCTTGATTTCTCTAGACAGTACAGGGCATTTTTCAACAATGCTTTTGCAGCTCCACTAAAAATAACAGGAGTTGGACCATGACAAGTTTTCAGATACAATCTCTCATCCAAGAAAACAGTGTAGTCTTCAATCTTTTTAAAATAAAAATTTGATAATATAATACTAAAATTTCTTGTGCCCACACTCAGATCTCATGCTTGGAAAGTTCAGTGTAGCTACAGAATGATACATTTTTCAGGCTGCATACAGTGGAAGCTTCAGACTAATTAGAGTCAAAGTTGCTCTTTTAAACAGCATTTCAATATTGCAAGTCAAAGTTAGAGAGATCTTTAATATCTCTACGAGTTTTAAAGAGTTTTAAAAGGCCTCAGCTACACTGACTTTTACTGAGTCCTAGTTTTGAAAGCTTTCACTCAAAAAACTGAGCCTGGAAATTAAGACAGTTTGAAGATCTTGATTGCAGTTACCCAGTGAAAAAGTGAAAAGGCACCATTCTCTCCTTTCTGTACAACCATGAGATTTCATAAAATTAAATGAAAATGTGAAAATTAAGAACAACACATTAAAAAAAAAAAAACCAAAACACAAAACAAAGCCAAAACATGAAGAATTAAAGAATTGCAGTTGTGCTTACTGTTGTAACTCATTGAACACTGCAGCAGGAAAGGAAGATGGAACATTTCTATGACTACTGATCAAATTTGGCTCCATGAATAAAAATAAAACTATTAAACTATTCTTCCCTTGGCTTTTACTCTTCTAGTAAGCAACAGCTGGGCTTCAGTCAGAACTACATCTGTAGAGAGGGAAAAAGAGGTACCTTGCCTGTGTGAGAAAGTGCTTTTTGTTCCTCTTCACCCTGAGCTTTATGCAAGTACATAAATAAATACACTAAATACCTATTCTGGTTTTCCCACAAAAAACCAACAGAATGCTGATCACACAGAGCAGCAACACCTGTAATGCTGAAGGTCTTTGAATCAGACCTAAGCAAATCAGAATACAGAACTGACTCAAGTGTTCCCACCCTGTGGCCCAAGGTGATTTTCTCCTTCCCAAAGATGAGGACACAGACTATTTAGGCCGCAGTAAGTATGCAGGGAGAGATCAGAGAGGTAAAACTGGGCTGCAGAGCCACAGGAGGAGAAATTTGAAGAGATTTCTGTTGTAGCAGGGATGGAAGAGATTAAAGGCTTTAATGCTCCAACTCAGAGAGGTTATTGCATTCCACAGCAGCAGCTGCCCTCCTACACCTGCCAGGACCCTTCCCTGGGAACACTGGAAACAGCACTGCCTGGAAGGGCACACAGGGGAATTAGGCAGCAAAGCCAGGTGGGTTTATCACCCTCAGCAGTCTGCCTGCCTTGCTGTGGGCTCACAGTCTTGTAGAGAGCCACACAAACATAGTTCAGTCTCACAATTAACAGTCCTAATCACCCTGGTGCCATTCCCAAGGTGAGAAGCTCGACATCAGAGCTGAACTGCAGCCCTGCTTCAGTTCCCAAGCTGGCTCATGCAGGACGGTCTCAAGCACATTACAGTGGAGAAATGTCCACCAGCCTCCTAGCAAAATTTTATCTGTGGGTCCCAAAGGAAAGGAGAGGCACAGGAAAGAAAAGGCCTCTGCTTCTCATATGGATTGACCTTTTCTCCAAGGTCGTGCTCAGGTTGGAACCTTTGGAGCCGAAAGCTTCTCTACAGGAAGATGGATTTGACTGGCAAACAGCAATGTCTGAACAAAATGGGAGCAGTCTAACTGCCACATTGAAAAAAGAAATTGTGCAACTTAAAAGTGAATATTCTGGAGAAAACAGATGAAGGGGTAGCAAGTTATTTTGAAATTTGTTGGTCATCTGCAGTTACAAACCACTACTCCTCATCAGGTAGAAGCAGCCATTCAGAATAACTGTTGAGGTGCTCATAAACCCATTTAAAAAGACAGTGTCATTCATAGTCATTACAAAAAATGGCTTTCCCAGAGATAGTTTCACTTGCTGTTGAATACAGTAGGCCAACAAGTTATGCTGGAGTAATGCACCAATGTGGGTACATCACAATTTGCTTCACTGCTAATTATAGCAGGAATGTTATGCTTTATAATAATGCTGCCAAGCATGCTAGGTTTAATCTATCATTTCAGACATGGAAATGTAGTAATGGGACAAAGATCACCTGATAACAAGCATGTGCCATCTGAGGACACCAGCTACATTCAGCAACCCAGCAGGAGTAGCAGGAGCCAGGTAATTTTTTAACACTTACAGGCTGGAAGGCCTTCGTCCTTCTAAGTTACTGTCAAATTACTTTAACTTGTTTCTATGAACTCTACAACTCATCAGAGATTCTCAGAGGTGGTTTTTCCTTCTCCCTTTGAGAATGGCCTGTGCTGAACAGTCGGGATGAGCTAAAGCCATCAGCTAAACTTCACACAGGAGGGGAATGGAAAGAACAATCAGGAGGATAGGCCCATGTTGGTACCAGTGGAGGGCAAGTTTCAGCTCTCCTTCACATCATTTGGGAATCTGATTCCCTGTTGGTTTACTTTAATGAGGATGTGAACTATCTGAACAGCAGTTCACCCTTCAATGGAATAGCTAAAAAAACCCTCATGTCCTTGAAGCATTTAAATTTTTATGCTAAGATCCCCATTACTGGCAAGTTGAGACTTCCTGGTTTTAGGCTAAGGTGGACAGACACAGTCATAAGAGAATAAACAGAAAACAGCACAAAAGTGATTCATGAGCAAATATTTACTGTGAAGAGGAGAGAAGTTTTGGGAAGAAAGAAAATAGGTCAAAGTCGTAAACATGGAAATGACAAAACATTGAACCTAAACACTCACAAATCTCATTTTAACAAGCATAAAAGGGGATTCTCAGGGCACTAAGCCAGTTCATGAGATATATTTTCCATAAGCAATTCTGAAGAAGACAATGGGAAAATGGTAGATAACCTAAATTTCCATTAAAATTATGAGAACATCCTGACCAAATACAAAACTATAAGAATCCTAATTAAAGACATTTAAACTACCTTAAGGGTCTTCTAAAGTGGACTTAAAAATCTTCATATTCAAGAGTTTCATCTTACCTGAATTATCACTCTGATCGTCATGCTCTGCAAGGTACTTATGACTACAAAAAAAGAGTATAAGTACACTCCTCAGGTGGAGCTTGTTTGGGGGAATCAGAATATTTTGAAAACATTTATTGCAGTAGTTCTGTTGTCCATACTCAAAAAAAAAAAGACATAAATTGATAGTTGCATTTCCTAATTAAAACAGATCTGCTTACAGAGCATACTTATGTCTCAGTTCAGGTCAAATTTCATTTTGGTCTTACACATACTGTGCATTATATGCCCATATATACATATAAACATGTATGTATATACATATGTGTATGCATATAGGTGCAGGGTGAAGAAAATACTGAGTTTTACAAAAGTACTTAGTTCTTATCTTCTGAATAAATCCCCAAATAAAAGTTGTCTTTCCTTCTGGAATTTCCCATAGTAAATTTTAACTAAGGACAAATGATTAATTTATAGCTTTGAATGGAAGGCCTAACTCTGAGGTTTTCCACAGATTTCAGTCTAGTGCTCTGAATCTTTTTCCTTTCTAGGTTTAACCCTTCTAGTTTGCTCTTCTTACCTTCCTAAAAGCACTCTAACCCAACCGGTGTGATCTCTAGTCTTGCAAAGAGTTCTGCTGAGGTAACGGCAGAAAGCACTGTCCCTTTCAAATCTATTTTATCAAAAATGACCCGATACAAAATACAATTTTCTTTTTATTCCTTATTTAAGCTGTGACCACCTCTGCTCCACAGACCCCTGTTCCTTGCTCAGCGCTGTCCCAGCTCCCCTGGGCCTCAGGATGATGAATTACCTCTGGTGCTTGTCAGCATTCGCAGCGCTAACTGCCGTGTGCCACAGCCTGATCCAAACGGTGCTGAAGTCAATGCAAAGAATCTCATTGACTTCGGGAGCCTTCTGGATCAGGCTCCAAACACAGGGAAAATCACAACGGCAGTGGTGCTAAACAGGCTGTTGGCACTGCAAAGCATTTCACACAAACATCTGCAGTGGTCTCACACATCTAAAGGCATCGCTTTTTTTTTTTTCTTTCTTTCTTTTTTGGAAAGCTTCTCCACACAATGCAATCCCCAACACCAGCGTGCTACACTGCCTGCTGTAAAACCTTCGACTTCACATTGCCAAGACAGGACAGTTTAAAAAAAGAAACATAACCCTGTGAACAGCAGCAAAGAAAACATCAGCAGGAGGGGACGGTAAAGGCTGAGAACGCCTGCGAATGGAAAAGGAAAAAGAGATTGGAGTTGTAATCCCAGGAAAGAACGAGGAGCAGCCCTGTCCCACAGATATAAAGAGAAGGAGGAGGAGGAGGTGGTTAGTGGGAGATAATAGGGGGAGGGTCATCGCATGCCCCGTTTGGTTGCTGAATGTTAGATCAAACTCTGCAGCTTACCTTTGTAAACACAACCCCAAAATACCAACCCAAAGTGTCACTCGGTTGTGCTATGTGATCAATATCATCCCGATGGCAGGATTTTCCTCCACTTAGTGAAGCCGCTCCAAGCCCTGGAGTGGATTATTTTTAGGCTGGTGATGGGAAGATCAGCTGCTGCCTCCTATCGAGTTTCCAAAGTGCACAAACTCTTCTTGCCTTTCTCATACGCTGAAGGGGGCAGGAAACTGGGAAGAGACAGGCAAGCAAAAAGCACCAATTTTTCGCCTCCTGAAGCTACAGTCCCCTGGGATTTCTTCTGCTTGCTTTTATTTTCATTTTTCCCTCTCTGGAGCAGTAAGATTCCAAGAAGCTGCATTGCAGCACATGGACTATCAGCAGATGGCTATTCTGAAGAAATTGATTTAGACAAGGTAGTCTAACTTTTGGCAGGCTTGCAGAGATTCAGCTTTTGATTCCTTTGTAATTAATCTTGGATAATTTGAATTTGACAACATAATTTTGCATGTCTTCCAGCCTATTAAGCAGAAAAGTCTACTCAGATATTTTACTTTACTCACTTACCTAAGTCCCTCCAGCTCTTCTACTTAAAATAGAGACCAAATCTCACTTTTTGATCATACAGGTCTGCTTCTTGTGAAGTGCCTTTTTTAATACTTGAAATAAAATTCCAAACTAATTTGATGCTCATACCAGGAATACAGTTTTCAATACAATAGCCCTTATTTACGTGGGATAACATTTTTTTAGTTGCAAAATCCATTGTGTATGTTTACTTAGAGGTAAAGAAGTCCCAAGAGAGCCCACATGTGGTCAGTTGGTTTGTTTGTTCATTTTCTTGCAGCGCCATCAAAGAAAGATGAACCAAGATCTGGATTTTTCCATCGTGACAGTTTCACTTGAGCCTTACAACTTGAGGCCATAAATTGCAAAGATCTGGGACTTGTGGTGCAGCACAGGACATGTGGCAGTGCGGGGTGGTTTTGAGTAGAGCTGCTGGAATCACAGGACAGCCTGAGCTGGAAGGGACACACAAGGATCAGCCAGACTAATTCCTGTTCAGTCATTGGGTACTAGAGCTGGAGACTCCTGGGACAGAATTCTGCTTAGACCCTGCAGAATCCAGGGATTGCATCTCGATCATTAGAGAGCAAATGGTTTCCAAGGGATTGAGGTCAAAGGTGTTCCCATGTTTCCGTGAGTGGGGTTATAGAGAATGCCAAGCTGAGAATGGACTTGAATGGCTGAGGCCAAATACTGCCCCATTTACCAAAACCTTGACAAACCCAGACTGCTCTTTTTTCTCTGATGTTTCAAACCTGACTGTTGTAGGGATCAGAAACCTCAGAACCAGAGATAATTAGTACCTTCTGTTAGTTCCCATTGATTTGAAATACCAACACAGCTTTACACTTACACAGACCTCCAGTCCTCCAAGGCATGTGAAATCTTTTATTTGTGTTTACTTTTTTTCCCCCTCTATTTCTTCCCTTTTCATGTATGACATGCTTTAGAAAAATGATTATGGATTGGAAGTCTCTGAGTTCTGCTATATATCGATGTCTGCTAAAGAAGATTATTTTAAAAAATTTAAAAAAGTTTTAACCCATTTAATCATCTGAAATAGCACCATCATGTAATGTTTTTGAAAGCGCATTCAATTACTGACAGAAGTGCATAATGTTTATGGTCACAATTTTCTTCACCAAAACACGAATATTTAGTTCATTGTTATTCAGTTCTGTCTTTTCTACAAAATTGTTTGAACAGGAAGGAAAAAATAAGGCAAAATTAACATGGAATCAGCCAGCATGTTTCATTTTGCTGTTTCTAAATAGAGTGCTTTCATTTCTCTAAATGACAAGCTAAAGTGCTTTGAAATGCATTTTAAAAGGATTAAGAAAAATGAAGAGCTCTGAAATGTCAGAACAGTCAGCCCTGATCCGGCATTTTGTATCAGGGCTTTTTGATTTGTCGGGGGAGGGAAGGGGGGAAGGAGGGGGATAAAATGGTAATTACAGGAATTCAAAATGTTTCAGGGAATGTTTGGATATTTAAATGAATGGAAACAACCACAGGACGATCCTCAGGTACCCCCACGTCCAGCACGTCACCAGTTTTCCCAATCAGCCTCCAGAAAACGAAATCTGGTACCGACATCTCCCCAAGCCGAGAGGGATTCAGCTGCAGGGATGCCAGCAGTGCAGGACCGAACCGGGCACCGGAACCGCGGGAACAAAGCNGATGCAGGGAGGGATGCGGGAAGGACGCGCCCGCCGCTCCCCGGGGCACTCACCGGCGCCGGGGTCTCTCCGCGGGCTGGCGGCCCCGCGGCCCCGGGGCGAGGGGAGTGCCTGACCATGGCGGATGGGCAGCTTAAAGGCAGGAGCTGCTTCACCTGATGGCTTTGGGGAGGGAGAGGCAGAATGCAAAATATTCTAAGCGGATCTTAACAAAAGCGATGAGTTTTGGCTCCTTCTGGCTGTGAAATCCACAGCCAGGCTGGCATTGATTTCCACACCCTGGCTTCCATCAGCTTGACCAGCTGAACCCAAAAGAACCAAAATGGTGGAGGAATGCCATGTGTGGGAGAAGGTTTTCATAAATTAGGACTCACCAACGTGAGGAAAATCACCTGATAGGTGCTGCAGGTGGATTTATTTGCCACAGGTGCTGGCTGAGCACTCTCCACCTGAATTGTCTTGGTTTATTTGAGTCACTGAGCAGGAAAGGAAGGGTGGCTGCACTCTGGGCACTGTTCACACAACAAGCTGTTCTGGTTTCAGCTGCCAGCAGCTCTCTCTGACGTTTCCCTTGTTGTGGGCCAAACCATAGGTCTCCCTCTACAGCATTGATGGCAGTCCAACAATCAAAGCACTGGACCATAACAAGTTTCCACTTATTAGCCAAACTCAGGGAGATGCCTCCAGGCTCCTTGTCTTTTCCATTTCTTAGGTGAAGAGCTGAAATCACCATCAGTTCATCCATTTGTGCAGGTAGACACTAAAGTAGCAGTTTTGGAGAAAACTTCTCATTGTGCTGAGCTGGATAAATTCCTTGACTGATTTTAAACCAATTTACATAATTTATACCAGGGCTTTATGCTAACAGAGCAATACCAGAAAATATTCAGAATCAATTATATAAGTTATGGACTATCAAGTCTTTATTTTGCTTCTAAATTTGTCCCAGTGACAGAATCCCCACAGTACTGTGTCAGAACTCGTGCCACCATATAAAAAGATCAGACTGACACAGCTTTCAAGATTAATTTTACTTACACTTACAACTCTACTTAAAAAAAAAAAAAATTGCTATATTTCTTTTAATTACACATTGCTTATTTTATCTAAAGAAAAATTATTGGATCTACCAAGAAAATTGTAATGAAGTAGCAAAGATTTAATTTTTTATTTAAATTTTTTTAGTGTCATAGAAGATGCAGCTTAATCTTTGGATAACTTCTCTGTCTGTTTCAAATATTTATTGTTATTAAGCTTGGAGGGGGGAAGCAGTAGAAGCTTAGTATTATTTGAAATATTTTCCACAGCTTTTTTTAAAAGTTATCATGCCTGGTTTCTATGGGGAAAAGTGTTGTGGAAAATATATACAGCAAAATTTCAACAGAGCAATCTAAGTAGCAAAGAACTCTATATGGAGAAGGATGAGAAAACCCCAGACTTCAGAGTTCATCTCTATAAAAGGTCTAGAAAGACACAGGCCTTGAACAGGGATTTACAAATCTTCTGATCTTTGAGGGACAACGGTGCCCTGATGGAGTCAGAGGCACCAAATACGATGCTACCATTTGCCTTGGTAGTTCTTGATCTTGGCAAAAGTTAAATCCTGCACACAACACAAATTTTCAGATCTCCAGGTTTACTCATTCTGTTTAAGAATGGCTGTTTTACTAAAAAATAAAAACAAAACAAACAAAAAAAATCCACCCCAAAAAAACAAAACAGAAAAACCATCCAACCACATGGGCAACCAAACACATGTGGTTTGCATTACACTCTTTTTTTTCCTTCAAAAATCCCACAAAGTCTGAGAGCTATTCCTTTCATATTGAAGAGCTTTTCAAGGCTAAGGATAATGCAAGATCTCCACATCCTCTGAATGTAGAGGAGTTGCATCATAAAAATCATAAAGTAAACCTTTTGTACTACAATTTAGATTCTACCAAACCCATAGACTCACTAGTACCATAACTTACAATGATATTGTGGATTTTACATGTAGGCCTGTGCGTGGGGAACTGGGAAAAAGGAGATTCTTTTCATTTTTAAATAATCACAGACTCATTAAGGTTGGAAAAGACCTCGAGGATCACCAAGTCCAACCTGTGACCAATGCCTACCCTTTTACCCAGCCCAGAGCACTGAGTGCCAGCCACATCCATTCTTTCCTTGGACACCTCCAGGGATGGGGACTCCCTCCTCTGTGCTCTATTGGATTTGAGTCCTCTAGGCTGACACTGGACAATTCATACCATTCTTTTGCATTGCCCATAAAATCTTCATTATTTCTAACCCAGCAAACCCTCCAGTCAGATTTTAAACCCTCTGCAACCAAAACAGAACAAACGTGGGATCAGGTTCATTTTCTCCCATTAAACTCAACAAGGCACATACATTGTTTAGTCCCATTTACAAATGCTGGCTTTTAGAGACCTAGCAGTCAGAAATAAAAATGTTAGGTGTTTAATTTCAGAGTGAATGCCTGAAAGGGGCATTAGATACTAAACACAGAACTTGCCTCACCCAGGATTAAATGGCAGATGCTTGATTGCTTATGTGTCTGCCTGCTAATAGATTCCCTATGTAACATTTGGAGAGAAAAATAGATTTCCAGATTATTATTCTTTTCATCCTAAACCAGATATAGAAGAGAGAGGGAACTAATTCCACCCTGGATGTGACCATCTCACCCCCTGGAGAATGACAGTTTCTATATGGTTAAAGTTTTGAAAACTTTACCTAAATCTTTTTCTTTTTTTCTTCTTTGAGGCATGGAAATAAATTTTCAGCCTGATACATTTTTGGCATGTATATTTTAAAAGGGCAGTAACCGTGACAAGTGTCTTGTAGAGGCCATCCCTGCCATTTTTACTACAGCTGGTAGAACCCACACAGAATGTCTCCCACATGCCTTTCCATCTCTGATTATAATTCCAGAAGTTTTCCTACTTGAGACCTGCCACATTCTGTGCTGGGAAAAATGTATAACATAAGGAAAAACAAATCATCAAAACTATTAGAAATCTCTTTGATGGAAAAAGATGAAATTCATTTGCCTATACTAACCCTGAAATCTGATATACAAAATATAGTTTGCTTTTCTTTTTCTGTTATTTGTTCCATATAGAACACATCCTTTAAAAATCCATTACCATTAGAGGATATATTTAGTCCTTAAGAAAATTCATATCTTCTTTTGCAGGCATGATATGTAGTGCAGTGCCTTGCTTTCAGAGAAACATCCAACCATAAAGGGTCCCACATCTGCCTTTTATCTAAATCCTCATCCTCCAGTCTCTGAAGCTGCATATCTTTAAACTGGAAACTTCTCAACAAACCTCTGTTCAGACTTCTGGGAACAGAAAGGAACTTCTGTCCAAATTCATTTCCATAAAAAGGACAAACCCCAAATACATTTAAAATCATTGTGATCACACTTTATTTTGTATTTCAGCTGATGATATGTAATTCAACTGCAGCAGATTAAGTGCAGGAGCTGAGGATTTAATACACTCTGCCCTGTCCTTTGTGTTATTGGCTGCCCCTCTATTTAGCACAAAACACTGATGTCCTGCATCTCAGCTCTTTTCTTGTTCTCTTCTACCTGAGGTCATCTGCTACCCTTGCTGGAAATCAGGAAATGGTAATGTAAATCTGAAGTCCATTTTATAGCACACAGAACTTTATTACAATCTCATTTTATATGGGTTTAAATTGTGAATAAAAATTAATAAAAAATTAGGATTAAGTTAAAATTACTCCTTTGCAGTAGGACATGTAAATGGCTCAGCAGTGGAAGGCAGTGTCTTAGCAGAAAACAAATTTGAAATAAATTAAAGCTTCCTAAATTATCCAGTAAACAGCATACTGCAGAAACTTCATGTCACCAGGAATGTTGCAGCCACAGATTCGCCCAAAACACTTTCTGAAGCTGCTGGCTAGGGTGTATCTAAGGTACTTCTCTAATACTTCATCACAGGCCTGTGACACCAGTCTGACAGCGTGGTTAAAGGGTTCACATAAATAAAGAAAAAATGGAATAAATTCTTACAACACAATTGGTCCAGGTCCAAGACAACAACAATACCACATGGTACAGAAATTATAGAAAATTAAACAGCCTTTGTGGAGAAAACAGCAGTTCCTGTGAACAGTAGTAGCAGAACACCTCCCTGAAGTGCACGATGCTTCCAGGCAGACTCTTGGCAGATAAGCATAAGATTTATTAATATGACTTCAGGGACATTTACATCAAATTTGCTATAATAAAGCAAAAGGTCTGAGAAATTTAAAAGGCAATTAATATTTCATCATTGTTCACTCTCTGTTTCACATCTTGTCCCTGTAGCAGCCAAGAGCAGCACTCTCTCATTTCAAGTGGCCCAATGGGTTCTTTTGCATTTTTGTATATGAAATGCTGGCACACTGAGGCAGTCTGGGCACCATCAAAATAATAAGACCAAAACCACCCTGGCCAAATCCTCACTTTGTGAATTGATAGGTAAATGGACTGCACTCAGCTGTTCTGATGAACTGATTCTTCCCTCCTCCCAGTTATCTCAGGAAGACCCCGCTGGTCTGAGTGCACTGCTGTGTGTAACGTGTTAAGCATTGTCACTCTAGCTGCAATTAAAAATGAACCCCACCTGTACAGTCCAGACCCAAATCTGGTCTGTTGATGTATCATCATCCAGCATTTGCTTCAAATTACAGGGCTTTATCTACAAGAAGACACATTCTTTGAGCCAACTTGCAGCAAATGGGGCTGAGGGATGCCTGAGAGCAGTTGAACATAACTGGGTCTAAATCTGAACCATAAGGCAACAGCCACCAGGGGTAAGAATCCTACATATATGACATGTTGTGCCTGAACAGATTAAATGATATCTTCAGGAGGTCAAACTCCCATTTCCCTCTTCAGAAAATTCTATAAGAAATAAGAGTTCCTATGTCCAATACTCATTTCATTCACTGTAGGGTGCCCTGAGCTGATGTGCGTGTGCACCCTTTTATTTAGACTAAAAAACCCACAACAAACTCACTTGATCTGTTGCTATGGCAATACTGTGTTGTTGGAAAAAAGTAGCTAATGCTATTGTGATTCATACTGCTCCACAGAACTGAGAGAGAAACTGTGAGAAAAAGTGAGGGGGGAAGACAGGAGAGACACTTTGGAGGATGTCCCTGGGAATATTTGTGTCTTTCAGGGAAAATACAGCTACACATCCTTCCTACCTTCACTGAGCAGACCCTCTGTAGGTGGCTTCATCTAAACTGGATATTTGGCTAAACCACCACTCAGCCCAGGTAGCTGGTGTTTAATTGACCTGGTTCAATGCTAGCTGATAGGAAAACCACAACTAGCAGAAGTGGAATTTTATTTTGAAAAGATTTTGCTATTCTGTCTCACTCATTAAAAAAGAAGAAATTCAAAGTATATTTCTGTTAGGTATTTACTTTTTACTTACAAAAATACAGTATTTTTCCTTATTCCTACTTTTTTCTCCCTCTTTTATTTCCTTCCTCCTTTTAGAAGAAAAACACAGAGGAAGAAACTGGAAAATCTTATTTTTCTGATGGTTTTAGAGTCCATAGTACCTTGTATTTGCAGAGACAACAAGTATGATAACATCGTGAAAACTCTTATGTGTGAAAAAATTATCTTTCTTTTTCCTATCACATTTGTTTCAGCATTTTCAAAATGTAAAATCAGAGGATCCATATTTTGAAAAATTTAACTTGTCTTCTGAAGAAGCAATGCTAACAGTGCTGCTACTGAAGCTGGGAGGAGATGCAGATTCCTGAACTCCTGAGGAAACTTCCAGAGCTAAAAAGAGAGATATTAATTGAAGTAATAGAAGATGGAGAATATATGGTGTGATGCAGTTATTCAACATGTTAAAAATTTTATTATGTCTGGGGAAACCACTTAAGTGGGATCCTGATAAATGAGCTGAAATGCTATTTTCTAGTGGATAATTTCCCACAATTTCTGGACACAATTTGAACAGCAAAACCCAAGATTCTTGTTTAGAAAGCTTTCTCTCCTGCAAATATGCATTTCAGTTTTCACTAAGAAAATTTACAAGGGTAGGATAGTTCCCTTATCAAACCATTCTGTGTTTTGATATAAGGTATCACCAGTAAAAATGCCACTACGATTTTGAAACAACTTCCTTTTCACCCTCAGTTAGAAGCATTTAACTCTGGTACCTGAACAAGGTGTACCAGTATCCAGACATCTTCCATCTACGAGTGCACCTGTGAGAAGCTTGACATGGGGAAGTTCCTCCTCCCTACTAAAAACTCATGTTTCCAGACCAACACATCAATAAAGACAGAAAGTTACTGGTTGGAGCTTGTGAATACTTGATATGGGGAAATGGGAACATACACAGGAGGCAAATCAGCCTGAAATTTAACCAGGAGACAAAAATAATTGATGGAATCGTTGTGTGCTCGTGTTCAGTGTGGCTGTGGTCAGTGCCACGAGGAGCTCTGGCTCCCAAGCAGCATCCCCTTGAAGCTATCTGCACTTTCTGCCTCAGAACAACTAAGCTAGCCTAAGAAAAATATTTCCATGTCAAAGATATATACTCTAGGTAGTTTGCACAGTTGGTGAAGGCTAAAAGAGATGTAATGCATTTCAAACACTAACAGATCTAACTGGCACCATTCACAGTACAGGTCTTTGCAAGTGCTGTACTGTCAATAGTTACTAAAGTTTTCCAGGAGTCCTTTCCTTAGAGACAAGGCAGAGGTGTAATGTCTGATTGTGGTCTAGAGGATGATTTGAGGTTACATAGTAGTGCAAATTGAGATTTGAGTCCTTCATTTCCAAAACTTCCTGGACTGGTTTCATTTTGAAAAAATGACAAAAAACTTGCCAAGGCAAGATAAGGGTATCATAATATGGAAGATGATAAAATGACTTGAAAATGTCTGTCACTAAAAAGTACAGATTTCTGTGTCCCACTCTTTTGCAAGATGAGCAAGCAAAAAGTCCAGGGTACATGAGTTACTCAATGTCATTTTAGTCACCCCTTGGCCCAAATGATCACCTCAGCCCCCTGTTCCCCCTCAGGAGGCACTTCAATCAAAATTGCATGATTTTAAACTGCTTAAAACCAAAACCAACTACAAATCCATTTTATAGTACAGATGTTTTGAACATTCAGTGCCTTCACTGAAATGTTAATGAATTATTTACTCCACAATCAGCACAGCACTACTTTTGTGTAGGGTTAATTTAATGAAAAATAAGAATTTATCACAGATGTCCTATGGCCTTTACAAACACATATTCAATTACTTGTTTTCCTAGCAGCAATTCCAAGTGAAATGTGGTGTCTGAGTAGTCCAAAACGAGCATTTGCTCACTGCTGAGTTGGACTGTGAGAAAAGCATCTTCCAAAACTTTCCATGGTAATGACACAGGAAGATTGTACGTGCAGACCTGATCTCTGCAGTGCTCTCAGCAGCTGCATTGAGGCAAGAGAGCCGAAGGAAATGCGACACAACATATCTGAGAGGACAGGGCACGAGAGCTCCGGGAACTCTCTGGCTCTACGGCCCCATTGCGCAAGCCGTGGGGAATGGGGAGTGGATTTCCCGACAGCCTGAACTACAAAGGTGGGATCAGGAGCCCCTGATCTCTGCCTGATCTTTTGTACAGCCCTCTGCAATTCACAGTCATAGAGAAATTAGGAAGAGGATTATTTATCCACCCTGCAAATTTCTGCTCGGCCTGCACGCGCGTCCATCCCGGGCCTGCCCCGTGGGTCACAGCCAGCCGTGAGACTGGACAGGAGCTGGGCCAAACAACAACTCCTCACTCTTTGTTTCCATCCAGCTTGAGGCCTGGACACAGGGGGGGTGTGTACTCTGAAAGGAAGAGGAGTAACACAAATTACACAAATGTGTGCACAAGGGATTCAACTCAAAGGGAAACCACCACTGCTCTAGACTGTAAGAAGAGGAATTCCGACTCAATACGGCCATAAAAGAAGCAAAACGTACAGTCATTAGAAACTGCAAGCAGTAATGAATGGCTAATTGCAACAGCAGAAGTTATTTCTTGTGCAACAATCTTAGATAACTGTCTGGAAATCTGTACACAAGTCAAAATAGTGATTTTGCTGAGTTCTCTGTGGAAACATTTTGACATCACTGTTATAGTAAGAAGGGTAATTCATTGCACCTCTGATGATGATGATCTCAGTTGATCATTACTTGTTGCTGTGCCACATGGCGTTCATGCTGCTATAATAATGGCACTAGATGGTACTGGTCCCACCAGCTGCCAAAATGACATGTGAACACTCCTTTGGGTTGCTAATTCTGATTACTTAGGGTTACACCAGGCTGTGCTACAGCAGCAGTTTCAGAAGGCATAGCAGACTATGAGACTATTATGAATCTATAATTAAACCTACTGCTTTAGACAAACAGAGGTATAAATTGCTCTAGACTAGGCAGAAATAAAGCTCTGTTGTGATTAGGCCACAATTTCAAATTGTGGCTCTCTCCCCTACTGAGAGGCAACACACAAAGCTTTGCACTTGGCAGACCAAAACCATTAGCAGCAGCCAGGGATGTTCAGTGCCAGGCAAAAAGGAGGCACTGTATATACACATTCCTGTGCTTCGAGTGAAAGAATTTGTTAATATGTAAAATAAACATGCATTTCATAAATAGTTTTGACATACATTGTGGGCAAACTGCTGCTGCAGCAGATTGAGAATGTTTATGCACTCAGCCGGTTTAATGACCCAGTGCACAGATAAAACGAGTGAGCTGGCTGCTAAAGTGGCAGAGATTTGTAACAAGAAATATATTGAGAGGCTTATGAACACAGGATGAATGGAAACACATGTACGTGAAAGCAGCAGATGAGAAAGCAGAAAAAGGGGAGAAAGAATAGCCTGTACTGGTAAAGAACACCATTCCCTTGACACTGTTCCCAGAACATTGTTCTCAGCAGTAAAATTGTCATGTGATGCTGAGGGCAAGCCCAAAAGGCCTGCACTGAAGCCCACAGGACAAGATGATTTCACAGCAGAAGATGCTCCAGCATCCTCCCAACAGGAAGGCACCAAGGCTGCAGCCTTTTGTTCCCCCATTGGCCTGTTGAAAAAACAGAAATAAATTTCAAGCAAACAAACTAAAATAGGGGAAAACCTTTTCCAAAGGTTTATGGAGGCTGAAGTAAGCAAGAACCTGAAACAACAGACTGCCCTATAACAAGCACTGACTCCTAAAGGTTATCAAACATCTATCAAAAACCCAATTGCTGTCAGTCAAGAATAATGCCAGAGAAATGATAAGCACATGACAGACAGTGTCCTTTGCTATCTGTATTGCACACAAGTGATCCTTGCTGGGGAGACACACATGGGGGCTTGCAGCTGTGATAGGGGACTGGGAGTGAGTGAAATATTTGAGGGAATGTTAGGGGATAACATCAACTTACACAGAGATATTATGAATAGGTAAAAAGTTCTCTTTCTCTAAGATCTAAGATTTTGTTACATTGAATTTTCCTTTTTTAAATATTTCCATGACACTTGATGTCTTCACCCTTAGCATTTCTAACAGCTGGCCTGAACATGCCATGCTTGCAACTTGTCCTAAACATGTCATTGACATGACAAAGATTTTTTTCTTGCAGAAATCATTTACCTGTGTGACAATAAATATCAGTTCCCCTCTCAGTTTCTACTTAAAGTTTCATTTCCCTCAATAGTTCTTCAGAGTTTGATTATAAGAAGGAAAACCAGGAGTGATTTTGGGTGTTTTGCTTTACCAAATATTAAAAACTATCTCATATTTTTGGGGAGGGTTCATTTAGAATCCCTTAGGCTGGTTAATGGAGAAAATCTATAAGAACAATAGGCTAGCTGTTGTATTATTTGTACATGCACGTGATACAGAGAAAAAAAAAAAAAAAAAAAAGAGAGAGACAGAAAGAAAAAAGAAAAAACACTCATAAAATGCTGAACCATGAAATTCTCCAACACTGTAAGATTATACATACAAGTTGGAATAAAAAGAGTGAAAAGCCATGAACTACAGAAAGAAAACATCATTCCTATACTAAGACCCTTAAGTAGGATGGAATTTTTGAAGGTTTTAGGGAGGATCAAGATGAAATCTCACTGATAAAGATTTTTTTAAAAAAACTATCAAGGTAGCAAAGACATTTCTAAGTCTGAATTCAGGGGAAAGCTTTTTCTGCTTGCAGATCTGCATAAAAGCTTAACCATGTCCACGTAATCAGAACAAACTAAGCTGGCATCTGAAAAAGCTGAGTATTTGGGGATACCTAGCACTGTTAAAACTGATCAGTTTTCCAGTTCCCTGATGTGTTCCCTGGTAGTTAGGTTACAATCTCTGAGCATTAACAGCTTAACACACACCTACTGAACACCTCTGGGTTTGTCCTTTTGCTCTTACACATAGGCACAAATGAATGGACTTCTTTCTTCAGAAAAACAATAATCTGATAGTTTACAGCAACTGAGTGGTGGCCAGAAAGGAAACACACAGATTTTACTGTTCCCAGTGGAGTCATATGGCATGGAACATATTTTTAAAATAGATTTATTCCCACTAATTTTACTTCTATACCAGCATTTCCTTGAAATGATCCAGTTTGGCTCTTCTTGTTCAGGGACAGTCAGGAATGACAGGATGGGGATATTAGTGAGGGGAAGGGAATCTGTGTAGTTCCAAGACCTTTTCCACACCACGGGATGTGGGAAGGAGTGCTGCACTAGCTGCTGGTGATGGAGGAGCTGAAACCCCATCCTCCACACTGGGAAACCTGTGCCTGCAAGCCACTTCCATGGTGCCCTAAACCAGGGCACACATTCCAAAGATGTGGAAAGCTTTGTATTCTTTGTTTTGTTCTCCTTTTCTCTATTATTAGAGAAAATGTTCTTATCTCCCTGAATGCTGTGACCCACACAGTCCCTCCAGGAGCAAGTCCTCAGTACAAACACAGAGAAAGGATTTAGGATGTATTTAGGGCAGTAATGCGTGCTCAGAGCAGAGTTTCATCCTTGGATACTGCAGCAGGCAGCTGATGAACCCTCTGAACCAGGCAGAGTTACTGAGAGCAGAAAGCATAAAAAGCTCCCTGGGTTAAAAACAGGGAGAAAGGAAAGGCCTGGGGACTATCCCCTCTGTCTGCTCAGGCAGGTAGTGCCACACAGCAACAGTTTAGGTAATTGTGAGACTCTGTTCAGAAATGCACTCTTGGTCTGAACTAAAATATTGATACAGATGCATTTGAACCATTAGTCCAACACTTGATCCTGGAAAAAAAATGCTGGGATAGACAATCTAAAAGTTTTGGTGAGCACATAAAATAAATCAAAACAATTAATAGTCAATTAAAATTTACAGAGAATGAGTCAAACCAGTATAATTTCCACCTACAAACTCAGGCCCATGGCTAGGAGGAGATGGAGTAGATGCCCTATATCAAGCTTAGTGAAACTCTCAATAGCTTTCACAAAAATAACCTACAGCAATGTGGTTTTCATGAAATGATTTTAATGTGGGGACAGGGCTGGTTGCTGTAGGAATTACTGCAGGAACTTCCTTGGGGCACACACAGCCAGAGGCAAAGGCAGAGGGTTGGAAGTATCTGGCTATGCCCCAGCTCTTGCAGGAAAAAACCTTAGGTCAAAGCAAGCCAGTGGCTGAATTATGTCAATGTTGCACAAGAAAAGGTAAATTATAGAGGTGTATAAATGAGGTATGTGAAGCAGTAATCCTTCTGCTTCACTCCCTTGCAATATCCTGTTTAATTCTGAGCACTACATTATAAGCAGCCCAGAGGAGAATGCTGGTGATGATGGGAAGTCTGGAAGATCTGAACCAGAAGACTGAACTCACGGGTCTGATCCTGAAAAGGAGAAGTCTGAGCTGAGATGGGGCCTGTTTTCAAATAGGCACATGCCTGCTGAATCTAATCTCCAGATGTGTTTTGGATAAGACAGGAATGAATGGACTCATATTACAGAAAAGAAGATTTAGTAAAGATTAGGAAAATCTTTGCTATCATACAAATCTCTCTATAGCCTGGACTGGTTATCCAGTTAACATCACTGACAGTCTTTAGGACTGGGTTACATACATGTCTTTGAAAAAGACAGAAGTATTTAAGATGCCTGTTTGAGGACTGTTTCAACCCTGTGAAAAATTTGGTTTTGATATGAAAGGAAAAAAAACGAAATCAGTTTTAATTTTTCACAGACCTGTAAAAATATTCTTACTAGCTGAACCCCATCTAGTATGCCATCTATGATGTGTGCCAGATGTCCTAATGTCATTTCTTTCCTCTGTAAATGGAAGTTGAACCCAGACTCAGCTCCCTGCTTGGGATATTGCTAGACTGTGAGAACTGAACTGTATCATGTAGCTGAAGTATTATTATTGATAAACTATAAAATTTTCACAGTGTGGTGAAAATTACAGGTTTTAATTTCCTACTGTTGTCAAGAATGGGCTGTCCAGGCAGGTGATGGGGCCAAGAAACCCCTGGATATGGTACTTAGTGCCATGGTGTCATTGATGTGGTGGTGTTCAAAGTTTGAACTCAACAAACTTGGTTTTTTTCCAACTTGGTCTGTTGTGGGGACAGCAAACTCTGACAGAAGCATAGGGTTAAACATGTGGGAGTTTGGATGTGGCAAAGTTCTAATGTTCCAGAGTTAAAAAAAAAAAAAATTTAAAATAAGTACATGGAAAGTGACCTGCAGGAATCATACTCCACAGAATAGCTACTCATTTCATCTTATTAAAAAATAAAAAGCCCTGAAAGATGCTGCCTTGATCTGCAGAGTAGAAGAGCAAGCTCTCTATCTCTGCTGGGTCTCTTGGAGCGCTTGAGAAAGAACAACCAACCCCCTAGTATGAATATTCTTCTTAAATGCCTGCCTGTTGATGGAGAGAAGTGGGAATGTTTAGCTTGGCAGCCGTAGATAAGGTCCTTCTGTTCCACAACACACCTTGAATAACCGGACATCAGTGACCCACACGTGCTACGTTTTCATTATGGACTGACCCAGGACTGGGATCCTGAGTCTCCAGGGGTGACTTTGTGACTTCTTCAACAGCCTCTACTTTCCACTTCCGAAACTATACTAAAACCCAAATTCCCGTGCAGCCTCATGTCAGCAGTGGATTACTTTATTTTGCCCATTCGGTTTCTATAGGACAGCTGGAACAGCAACACCGTGTGTTTCTGTGCTTTAACACATTTTTAGGAAGCGGAAAGGAGAAGCAAGGAGCGCGATCCAGCTCCCCTTCCCACCACGAGGCTCCGTGTGGCTGCTCTGCCCTCTGCCGGGGCTGCTCAAGAGGGAAGGGATGACGCTGGAGAAACCCCTGGAATTGGGGGACGGAGGAAAATCCGGAATTGTTCGGCGCAGTGCCTTGGGCTTGGCTGAGCGCCTCCCTCAGAGCCGCGTCCCGTGTGGCCGCAGGACGGCAGCCACGTCCTGCTGACGGCCACCAAGAGCTGCAGAGCCAGAGCCGCCACGGTGCCCTCTGGGGATCGCCTGTCCGAGCGCTCCCCGGGGCAGGTGACACAGGAGCGTGGCCAGGTGGGGCTGGGATGTCCCCGGAGGGAGACTGCAGGCCCTCCCCGGGCAGCTGTGCCGGGGCTCTGCCACCCTCCGTGTGCGGAAATTCTTCCTCATGCTGAGCTTCTTGTGTTTAGTTTATGGTCAGTGCTCCTCGTCCTGTCACTGGAAAGAGTCTGGCACCATCCTCTGGCACCCTTTGAGATATTTACATGCATTAATGAGATTTCCTCTCAGTCTTCTCTAGACTAAAGAGATGCACACCGCAGAGGTCCCTCCTTCCTTGCTGCCGTATTTGCGGGGCACCTTGTGCCAAAAGAGCACCCTCTCCTCCCTCGAGGGCGGGTGATCCCCGAACCCCCTCGAGCCCCGCAAATGGCGCATTCCCCCCTCACCCCTCGGCGTCTCCCCGCCGCCCTCCCACACGCATGCGCGGCAGCGCAGGACTACATTTCCCGACATGCCCGGGGGGCTGTCCGCGAGCGTGGCAGGGCGCGGCGGGAGAGCAGCGGGGCGGGACAGGGACAGAGAGACACGGCCATGGATGCGGGCGAGGGGCGGCCGCAGCCCCACCTGGCCGCGCTGGTGCTGGCGCGGGGCGGCAGCAAGGGGATCCCGCTGAAGAACATCAAGCTGCTGGCGGGGGTGCCGCTCATCGGCTGGGTGCTGCGCGCCGCCATCGACGCCGGCGTCTTCCACAGGTGCGCATGCGCCGCTTACCCCTCCGCCTCCCGTTCCGCTGGCGGGTTCGGGTTGGGGACGGACGTGCGGGGGGTTCGGGTTGGGGACGGG
>VYXF01011312.1:0-14630 GCA_013397295.1 Polioptila caerulea | reverse complement strand
TTGTGGGGAGGGGCTGGGGGAAGCCGCCGCTTCGTCAAGAGGGTCCTGGGGATGACTGTCAGTGTCTGCAGGGAGGGCTCAGAGCAGGGACCAGGCTCTGCTCTGGGGGGCCCAGCAATGGAGAAACGTCAGGAGCTGGGCAGGAACAAATGCCCAGGAAGTTCCACCTGGACATGAGGAAGAACTTCTTTAGTGGAACAGGCTGCCCTGAGAGGGTGTGGAGTCTCCCTCGGTGGAGATATTCCAAAGCTGCCTGGATGGAATCCTGTGCAACCTGCTCCAGGTGTTCCTGCTGGAGCAGGGAGGTGGGAGCAGATGATCCCCTGCGGTCCCTGCCAGCCTGACCCATCTGTGATCTGCCAGTGAGGCGGGACTGAGCCTCACTTCAGACAAGGGGCTGCAGTTACTGTGGCACCGGGTTAAGGGTCAGGCAAGGCAAGCAGCCCGTGAAGAGCTCAGCTGTCCCTTCCTGCTGAGGGTGAGCAGCAGAGGAATGAATTAAAGTCTTCCAACACAATAATTTCAAATTAAAGTTGTTCTGATGTGTGCTTGGGTGGCCACTAGCTGGTGATGTTTGCCAGTAAATATTGATGGGTTTACTTTATTAAGACATGTACATTAAATGGGACTGCCAGGCTGTGAACTGCTGAAGCACAGGATGACTTTGGTTGGTGATCTGAGTCCATCTGGGCACTGAGCTTGGGATCTCCAAGGATGGAGACCCCACAGCCCTTCTGGTCCTCTCACTGTACTCACCCAGAAGAATCTTCCTTATTTTCTCTCTACCTGCCCAGCAGTGAAGACAGCAGTGAAATCACCTCCTTGCTGAGATGTCTCTTTCAGCATCTCCTGGCATATGTGTGCTCCCGGTCATCGTGCTGACCCCTGCTGAGCTTGCTCCTATTTTTCTTTTTGGTGTCAGGGAGCCCACAGCTGGACACAGCACATCAAAAGCAATCTTACTCAAATGTCGAGTTGAAGGAAATAATCTTGTGTGCCCACGTGACACAGAAGAGAAGCTCAGTTTGTGGCCAAGTGCCTGAAACTTCAGTAGCAATAATTAGGGCTAGAGAGAAACACCTGTGTTGTTGGTGTTGAGAATAGAGGCATTGGAGATTTTTCTGCAGGAGCAAGACTGAGGATTTCCTACACATTTGCTGATAATTAAAGCCATGGTTAGGATGTGCTCAGTGTGTAGCACACTTAGGGGCAGGTTCCCAGTGCAAACCTGCTGCATAATGCTCAGAGCAAGTCAATGGGAAATGTAGCCCAGCTCAGTCCAGAGCACTCTGCTTCTCATAGCTGCTCTGTCATTACCTAGCCTGGAAAACCTTTCTTGATGTATCTGAAAAGTAGAGGATGCAGCACTCTATTTTATTTTTAATAAAGAAACAGACAAGAACACTTCTGACCAGGGTTACTGATAATTTCTTAATGATTGTGAATCTATATTGCTGAATGACCTGCTGTGGCTTCTGTTTCATCTGAATTTTCCCAACAGGAATCCAGTCAGGGTTGTGCAGCCTGACTTTGAGGCATGGCAGGTGTGGTAGGTGGGCCTGGTTTGCCTGCTCACCTTTGGAACAGCTGTGCAGGGTCCCTGTTACACAACAAAGCTCTGGTAGTTGAATGGGCAGTGTGTATTTAAGTTCACCATCCCAAAGCAGTTTCTGGAAAACACCTCTTGTGTGTTTGTTCTTATGGGTGTGACTTGACATTGCTGTCGCTGTCACACATATTTTTCTTGTGATGATCTCATGATGTCTTTGGGGAAAGAAATGTAACTGCAGCACCATTTGCTGTGGACAGTGCACTGAGAATGCCAGCACTGCTGAGAGAGGAAGGGTGACTTTTCATAGCTTTTGTTTTTACACCTCTCGTGTTTTTTTGTCACAATGATGACAGCAGTGGCTTCACAGTTGCTTAGTGTTTGTCATCACATGATACTCAGAATTAGCCCTTCCTTTTGTAAATGTTTATTTTCCCTGAATGATTGCAATCTTGCTTTACCAGTACTGGAAGTTTCTGTGCCAAAACGTATGGAACTTGAACAGCTCCTTCTCTGGGATTGTATAGAGCCCAACTAACACTTTAACACACTTGCAGAAGCAGCTAATCTTTTAACTTTGTGGCAGTTTTACTTGTTGTAAACTAAACTCTTGCATGATTCTGATTGCCACATCCAACCCATTCAGAATTAATTGATTTGTTAAAATTAAATTAAAATTCTTTGTGCTGACACTGGATATCTCTGGTAACACTTCTAAATTTTATGTTGCTTAAGCTTCCTGCATGGAATGCAACTCAAGGTTCAGATTTTGCACTCTGGTGAATGTGCATGTTTTATCCCCATTGTTAAAAGCTGCTTGTTGGATTGACTGGGATAATTTTATTAACACAAATACAAGAACTAATTCCTTTCATTGCAAGGTATAGTGCAGACATAAACAAGCTGGGATTTTTTTTTTCAGATTAGATTACAACAGGCAAGTCAGCAATGGTGGGATTTATTCTTCACACTAATTTCTGTCACTGTCTGCCAACAGCATTTGGGTTTCCACAGACCATGATGAGATCGAGAAGGTTGCAAAGCAGTTTGGTGCTCAGGTCCATCGCAGAAGCCCTGAAGTCTCTCAAGACTCCTCAACTTCTCTAGAAGCCATCACAGAGTTTCTCAATCATCATCATGGTAAATCAAGGATGAAAATGCTGAGCTTTTATATTTTATACTGTAGCCCCAGAGGGATGATGCACTTATTGCTTAGAAAAAAAAGTAAAGCATTGAGTAAATAAAAGCTAGAAAGATTCTCCTTTTTTTTTTTTTTTTGGTGTGTGGTGCTCATGCAAACCACACTTTGCAGCTGTGCTGCTAAAGGCTTGAATTATTTCATAAATGTCTCTGTTTTTCTTTAGAGGTTGATATTGTAGGAAATATTCAAGCAACGTCTCCCTGTTTACATCCCAGTGACCTTATAAAAGTGGCAGATCTGATCCAGAAGGAGGGGTTTGATTCTGTCTTCTCTGTCGTGAGGCGACATCAGTTCAGATGGAGTGAGGTAAAGAAAGGAGGTAATAATTAGCTGTTTCTGGTTACAGTTAACTTTTTTTTTCCCAAATTCTTGCTTTTCATACATATGTTTTTTTAGGAAGTGATGTCTGAGGCATGGACTGAGTTCTCTCTGAGACTTTTGGGATGGTTTAGAAATTCCTTCCAAGCACTGGTGTCTTGATATTCCTGAGCATTGCTCAGCCTTTCTGTAACTGTTTTGTAGAAATTAAAATTATATTAGCTTGTCTAGGCTGAAGATACAGTTCCAAAAAACCCTTACATATTAACTTCTTCCTGGTGGGTATTCTTGTGTATTCAGACATGACACTGAGGTCCTAATTAGAAAACTGTTTGTTCTTGCTATGCAGCACCTAACAAATGACCAATAATGTGAGATAAAATCTTTATGAGGATGGGCTGGCAATCTCTTGGCCTGGAGACTTAGGCTTTGTTTCATCCTGGTAATTGGCTGCTGACTTATGTCACGTTGCAAAATGCCTTGGAGTCATGAGGGCTGCACTCACGTTGGTTAGCTCATCCAGAAAAGTATGACTGGTTTTTCCCAGAGAAAAGATGCCTCTCAGCTACAGCAGCCAACCACAGACTGAAATGTTACAAATAGAGATTGTACCTTGGTTTAGCTATAAAGCACCTTTTGTCCTGGTACAAAGAGCTACTCCACACATTATGTATGTTGGCTTTGTTTCTGTGGTTAAAGCAGAAATTTTTTCTTCATTTTTAAAAAATGGCTATTTCAGGTACTCTCACAGTGGAGTTTTGGGGGTTTTTTTTGTTTGTTTTTGTTTTGGGGTTTTTTTGGAATGAAAGTTACTCAGGCATTATAGTTATTCTGTTGAGATATAAATTGATGGAATTTTTTTGTGAGTTCAGAAAGCATCAAACTGTAGAGGAGCATTTGTAATGAATGAGGCTTGATCTGAGAGGTAAGTTAGAATAAAAATTAAGCCTTTGTTTAGAGTAAACACTTGAACATTGTCATTGTTCCTCATAAGAGGAGAAATAAGTGGCACTGTTTGTGCAGTATAAGAGGAGTATCAAAAGCATGGATGGCAATCTCAGGATTCTGTGGATTGCAGTTTAGGAAGCCACATGCACATCCTGAGATGCTGGAAGGGACAAATGTGAAAGGATAAATCTCATGTAAATGTCCCTTGTGGCTTCCTGAAGTGATTGTGTGCCATAGGCAGATTGTTAAATAAAAAAGCCTCAAGGCCTACCTAAAAAAAAAGAAGTCATTCTTCAGCATAAAATAAAAAATGTAAACGTTTTTAATGTGGTGAGAGATGAGGAATCAATCAGCTGCAAGGACTGAGGAGAACTGGAAACACATTGTGCCAACATGAGCAGCTTAAGGATAAATGCAAATGGCTTTTCAGGTGACAGTGATTCACAGCAGCATTATACAATGCTTTTTCTTCTTTTTACTTTTCCATACAGCTTTAGAGTACTGATTCTGCTAAAAGAATTTCATGGTTTGATTTTTTTTCTGTGTAGTTCTGTTGCTCCTCGTTTTTTAAGGTTTAATATTGATAGGCCCGAAAGAGAAAGGCTTCTCTCTCTGACTGGAAATGTTTACTTCAGTGAGCAAAAAGCTGTAGTTGGTTATGAAACACAAGGTGTGTGTACATCTACTAAAGCCTCAGGATGTTTTGGCTCTTTGAGAAGGCCCTCTAACTTTCTCCTGGTTACTGGCTCATGAGACCTGGTGAATTTTAGCTGCTTTGTGTATCTGGATTGAAGGAGCTTAAGGACAAAAGTCTCTGGTCCCTGATTCAGTTTCTGCTGCATGTACAACTGTCATTGGTAATATGGGATCTTTTGGGATGGTGTTTGTGTAGACAGCTGTTTGTTTATTTGTGGTCACTGATTAAACCACTTAGGAAGAGTTAATGTGTATCCTTAAAGAGGATGTATTTTGGGGAAGTGCCAAGATATTTTCACAGGCAAAAATTATTCACATATGCTCTTTTTTCACCCTCCAGATTTCAGGCTGGTCCTTTCAGGTATCAGAGTGCATTCAGGCATTCTGGTGTGCACTAGGAGTTGGAGTACAAGAATAGTCTGGAAGAAAGTCCCTCCTATTCCTTGTAGGAACCAGTTTTGAAGCAAAGAACTTCTTGGATTTTTATTTTTGTTGTTGTTTTTGTTTGTTTGGTTTGGGTTTTTTCCTAAAGTAGTAATGAAAAATTTCCTTTTCCACTGCTAGGCATACAGAGTAGTCCACCAGTTTATCCACAGTTCCAAGAAAGAGAAGCAATTCACTGATTCCCCAGAGAAGTTGTGGATTCTGCATCCCTGGAAGGGTTCCAGGCCCGGCTGGATGGGGCTCTGAGCAACCTGGGATAGTGAAGAGTGTCCTTGCCCATGGCAAGGGGTTGGAACTGGATCATCTTTAATGTCCCTTCCAACCCAGACCCGTCGGTGATTCTTTATAAAGTTAAGCAACAAGAGGCAATAATGAGAGAAGCTGGTGACTGAATTATGCCCTTATTTTTTCAACAGAAAGTTATTTAGGATGTTAAGTGACTCGGAACAGGAATTCTGTAAAGCTTATTTTGCCATTTTTTCCCTCTTTAAACAGAAAACAAGATGACAGAACCCCAAAACCTGAATCCAGCAAAGCGGTACCGGAGGCAAGACTGGCCTGGGGAGCTGTATGAAAATGGCTCATTTTATTTTGCCAAGAGACATCTCATTGAGAAAGGCTACTTGCAGGTTAGTGTTTCTGGTTTTTCATCCTCTTCAGAATAATACTTCTACTCTTGCTGTAGAGGGTTCTGAATTCTGCACTCTGATTTCTGATGCAGTCAGTGTGAAGTAATAGCACTCTGACCTCACAACAGTTTGCTAATTATTTGTAATTGAGCAGGGCTAGTCATAGCTAGAGCAGTTCCAGTAACAGCATCCTCCACAGCAAATAAATTTATGCAAATAAATGTATTATGTAGCTTTAACCCTAAAGCAATACAATACTGAGTTGAGTTTTTCATGAGTTCACCAGTGTATCTTAGAATTCATTTTAGTGCCACTAAAGCAATGAGCTTCATGAAAATGAGCTTCATGCAGTGTCAGAGCCTTGTCATAATCTGTAAATTTGTATTTTCAGCCAGTTTAATCTTATGCCAATTTTGAACTGTAACTTTAACAGTCTTTTTCCCTTTCCTGATGTGTGCATCCCACTGTAGTGATGCAGAACAACACTGGGGTGTGGTGGATATTTTTCCATTGGAAATTAAGAAACAGGGCAAATAATAATCCTAGTCTTCCTAAGCAAATGCTGAAGGTATTACTATTTTACTGATTAAAAGATCTAGTGAAATTAGTGTAATGCAATTGCTATAATGCATAACATCTTGCACACTTTCTCTAGTTGTAAAATGGAAATAGTTATTAACTGGGTGTAGTTATTATAGTTATTATAGTTATTAATAGTTATTAACCCTGCAGAGGGTTCCTTCAAATGGTTCTGTGTCACTGGCAAAAACATAATTGGTGCTTCACTTTTATATAAGCCATGGTGGCTACTGTGTAACCAGGCACTCGACTTTTATTGCATGGTGCCACATTGTAGAGTTTTGTGTTTGTGTTTACCCAAGAAAATGTGGGTTTTCTTTCCTTCAGGGTGGTAAAATGGCCTACTATGAAATGCGTGCAGAGCACAGTGTGGATATTGACATAGACATTGACTGGCCTATTGCACCACAGAGAGTGTTGAGGTAAAAGCACTTCTCATTCCCTTATTTCTTTGATGCTGCTTGTTCCAAAGCGTGGTCATGTGAATTCATTATGTATGGAATGTAAGCAAAGGGGATCAGAGGTAATTGGGCAGCTTTATATCTGCCCAGCATTCTTTCCTTTCTCTGTTCAAATAACTGAATTACCTTTGTTGCATGGTAATGTACAAAGGTAATTAATTCGTGTTACATGGTGGGGTTTTGGTAGTTTGGTTTTTTCCTTGAAGTTCAGCTTGGTGAAGAGTGTAAGTCCCATTATACCTCAGCAATGTGATAGCATCATCTCTGCCCTTCCCAGCTGAGGTGCCCCAGATTTCCATGCTCCAGACCACTATAACTGATACCCAGGAATGGGGTTTGTGTAGAGGGCATGAGCTGATTCCACCTCACCAGCTGCCTTTACTTTGCAGCTGCTCTATGGAAATAATGGTTGGGAATGGAGTATATTTTCTGTGCCTTTTTCATCCTAATTTTTAAATGATTACATAGATGAGCTGTCTTTTTTGATAGTTGTGTTCATTTCTTTGAAGAGGGACTGATATAGTTGGAGGGTGATGATGATGAGAAAAAACATTAGAAAGGAAAAATTTCAAGCTGATTGTTCTGTCTGAAGGTTCCAGTTGTATGGGAAATATTTGGAGTTTTGGAGTGTGCAAAATCTTCCATCCTAAAAAGATAATTTCTTTGTCTAGCTTTGGATATTTTGGCAAAGAGCCACTAAAGGAGGTGAAGCTCTTGGTTTGCAGTATTGATGGATGCCTGACCAATGGTCGCATTTATGTGACAGAAGATCACAAGGAAATGGTCTCCTACGATTACAGAGATATTGTTGGCCTTGATCTGTTAAAGAAAAGAGGAATCCAGGTAAGTGCTGTTCTGAAGAGTGAGCCTTCATGTCTCATGTAACCTGCACATTAAAAGATTCTAAAAAATTATATTCTTGGAGCATAGAAGTTGAAGTTTTTTCACAGTACTTGTGATAAAGCAGCATAATCTGTTGGTTGGTACAAATGTTATCCTCAGAACTGTCAGAGGAAAACAAGGGTTTTGAAAAAGTTCTCAATCAGAGTAATTACAGAATCTTCCTCCCATTTCACAGAATCATAGAATGGCCTGGGCTGGGCCTTAAAAATCATCTTGTTCCAACCCCCCTGCCAGAGCAGGGACACCTGCCACTATCCCAGGGTGCTCAGAGCCCCATCCAGCCTGACCTTGGACACTGCCAGGGATCCAGGGGCAGCCACAGCTGCTCTGGGCCCCCTGTGCCAGGGCCTCCCCACCCTCACAGGGAACAATTTCTTCCTCATATCCAATTTAAACCTCTCCTCTGTCAATGTGAAGCCATTCCCCCTTGTCCTGTCACTCCAGGCCCTTGCAAAGAGTCTGTCTCCACCTTCCCTGTAGCCCCCTTCAGGCACTGGAAGGCTGCATTTAGGTGACCCCAGAGCCCACTCCTGAGAAATGGAGTAGATATTTTTTCAGCAGTCCCTCAGCTTTGTTTTCTGGGAAGCCAGAGGTGTAGGAAGCTTGTAATCACTGTTTTGTTGCCTGTGGGAGCCCATTTCCATACCTTCTTTGACTTAGAATGTTTCATTAAAAATCTCTAGGTCTTTGTGCTGCACTGTATTTATTTCTGGTATATGTTGCTGATACAATCCTGCCTTGTGCTCCACTTCTCTTCATTCTGTACTTTAAATCAGTGCCAAGCATTTGTTTGTATTTAACAGCAATTAGGGAAGATAAGCCTGTCTACATCTTCCACAGAAAACCTGAAGGATTTGCATCTGAGATTTCTAAAAACCCTACTGCAGATATCCTCTAGTTTTAGCTCACCTTGTGCATCATTCCTGAAACTTTGAATTTGGAATGAACTTCCAGAGATAAATGTGCTGTGCTGCTTCAGTCTGTGTAGTGTTGGTTTGATGCTCTGAAATGCTGCTATAAATAAAGTTATGTTATTAAGCAGAGAGGCCAAGGGAAGAACTTCATGTTCTACTTTGGCAAATATTTCAGAAATATTTCTTGGGAATTCTCACTTTCCACACTGTGATTTAATTAGATCACACTGCACTAGATAGTCACCCTGCCACCATACTGTGATAGTTAGTTTTCTATTTAGTACATGTTGCATTTTAAAAGACAAATGTAAATTATTTTTGAACATCAGGGAGGGCTGCAGAAAGGCATTTCACTTTCCTAAAAGAAGCTCCAGGCTGTGTGTGGTTTTGGATGCTAATGACTTCTGCTCTGAGTTTTGAAAATCAATCATTCAATGCTTTTCTGGTACCTGAGAGAGCTTCTACAAGCAAAACTGCTTTTTTTGTAATAGTAAATCAGCTTATATGTGGTATATCTTTGGATGTAGAACTTACTCTAATTTTATTCTGTAGGTTCGACTCATTGCTGACAGAGATTGTTCAAAAACACTGTCAGCCATGCAGCTGGGATGTGTGGCAAAAGTCAATGTAACAAATAAACTACAGGTTCTGAAGGACTGGCAGGAAGACATGGGTTTGAGCTGGAAAGAAGTGGCTTATTTAGGTCAGTTTCTTTTCTTTTGGTTTATTTAATTTAAATAGTATGGACAAGTATAGTCTTTGTACTGCTGCTGAGCTTCAAACCACTTTTCTCTTTGTAAATACACTGAATTTAGTGGGATTGCTGTGCAAATTGCAGCACACAATCACCAAAAGCAGGTAATTTAAGGCCTGTTGGAGTACAATCTAGATGTTACAGACATTGATGAATCTGTGTAATTTGGTAAGGGAAGTCTTCACTGTTTTTCCTGTGGGATATAGAAAAGCTTTTGTTTTTAAGAAACATTTTGATATCAAAATGCTGATAAGAATACTTAGAGCTGACAATTTCAAACTTATTCTAGTTCATTTCAGAAGGATATTGTATAGGTTATGTTCTGAAATGGTAAGAATTAGAACTGAAAGCCATGTGGTTCTGTGCTTAACTGTATTTCAGTGACAGGATAAGTCCTGCCAATGCTTATTCAGCTGCTCACATAATTGTGCTGCTCTTAAAAGAACCATTCTCTTGCCTGAAGATTATGAAGTGTGATTAGCATTTACATGGATCACCAAGATTTTCCAACTGATTTGCATGTGCAAAGTGCTGTTGAGCTGCTGAGATGAACATTGTGACCAAAAAAAAAAAAAAAACAAAACAAATTTCAAAGATCAGATCAGTGCACACACAGAAAAACACTAAGAAAAATACTGATTCTTTCCCTTCTGTGATATTTGGCCTTGGCTGTCATCTTCCTCCCTAGGAAATGAGGAGTCTGACGTGGAGTGCCTGAAGCAGGCAGGCATGAGTGGTGTGCCTGCTGATGCCTGTGCCCCTGCTCAGAAGGCTGCTGGCTACATCTGCAAGAGCAGGGGTGGCTGCGGGGCTGTGCGGGAGTTTGCAGAACACATATTCCTGCTCTTAGAGAAAGTGAACTCTGCAAGGAAGCAACTGGAAGAAATCAGCTCAGCAGGAAAGGAAATGGGGAGAAATGAGAACAGCAGGAAAGGAAATAAGGAACTGATGGAAAAAGAGTAATGCCGTTGGTCAATCCTGCTTTTCTTCCTCAATACATCATATCCCAAAGGAATGCCTACCTTTCAAATTTTACAGCACAGTAGAGTTAAAAAGGTGTCTCCCTCTAATTCCAGGTCCCCCATTCATGATTATATGCTGAAAATATGATCATGATGTTTTTAAAAGCCATTTAAGTGCAACGGGAGGAAGGCTACAAAAGAGAGTGCCCTGTAAATCTACTCTTAATCATCACACCTGTCCTACAGGAATGATGCATCTTTATTTCATAATCTGAATGTTTTCAGGGGTCAATGATTTTGCATGGCTTGAAGATTTGTAATTCAGGCTTAAAAAACCCAAAACTTCTGTCAGTTTTGCTCAAGTGGTTTGCATTTCTTTCATCAAATGCATGATGTTATGGTTGTGTGATTGCCCTTTACAGGCTTTGTCCTCAGCAAGGAAGAGTTTTAGCATATGCTGGAGAGGTCAGGTGTAAAATACTATCAATAAAACTTCCTCCTCTATTTTTAAAATACAGCACACAGTTACTGTAAAACAAGTTCATGTTCGTTCAAAAAAGCACTTTAGCATTTGTTCAGTTTTAAGCTCATAAATAATTAAATCACATTTGGAGTTGTGCCTCTTGGAATCTGTTTGTGTTTTACTGAAGTGTTTAAATTAATATTTTGCCAAATTTAGAATTAAATTTCCCATTGTCTTTGAGATCTTTGCAGAAACTCAGTTTCTTGCTATGAAGACTTCATTGCAACCTCAAATGAGTTACAGCCAAATACAAGTCTTTAAGTTTATTGTATGAAAAAGTAGCTGCTTTTAAAAGAAACAAGCACCAAACCATGGCTGATGTGGGTTTATATAAAATATATATACAGACTACTTTTAGCATGTTAAAGCTGGTTTACATGCTTGTATTTATTGAAAATAGGATTTGTATTGTACATTACAAATACAATAGTATATATCAGAGTCAAGTTATGGTTTGGGTTAAGCTAAAAATTAAAAATACCCATGATACACAGTAATTACAAGTGAAGTATGATAATGGCTTGTCATTTTATTTTGTTTCTCTGCTAAATACTGTATTGTGTGAGTAGTTGTACTCCCAGTATCTCACCTGATATATTGGCCTCTGATAAACTTTATGTTTACTTCCTTTCACAAAGGAAAATATTGCACTGAAATTATTTAATACCTATCTACAGTTAACAGATAAATTGTTTACTGTACTAAGCTCAAAGTCACCTAAATTTAAGTGTCTCAGTCATCTTTTAGGGTTCTGTGCTGGATAAATCCCAAGGACTTTGACAAGAGGAGAGCTGAATTTTGGACATCAATGTTTTCACTTTTGATGAATTCTTGTTTAGAAGAACATGGAATAATCTTACATTGGGAAGGATATGAAGGATGAAATCGCTCTAGAGACTGTTTACCAAAAAAACCCCAAAAGATACGGGTTATGCAGGTTCTGCTGCCTGAAAGTTTCAGATTTGTATTGCCCACACTGTAGTGGAAAGCCTAATTATAGAGTAGGAAGAGGGATGCCTTAATTACTTCTCTTGATTTTGTACAAGAGCCTGAATCATATGAAGGATTTTGGGGCCAGAGAGGCAGACATGGTGAGGGTAACTCTGTCACCTTAGAGGTGAAATCCCAAGTCCCAGAAAAGCTTCAAATGTGTAGAATATTTTTCCAAGGCCTGTTTCAGTACATGTGACACCACAACTGCATTTGATTAGAGGGGTATTGCTCATTCAGAGTAGATTTCAATGGTCATGTTTTCTTTATTCTGGGCTATATTTGAGATCATCTTTTGGCCATGTGAGCACTTGTTTGTTTTTTTTTTTTTTTTGCTTTAATTGACCTAGGGTATTCCAAAGAAAATCTTACGTAATGTGGGCTGTTCTGTCAATGTTATGTGAAACGGAAAAAAAGGAAATGATGTAAATATTTGTAATAGGCTATTATTAAAAAATAGCTGCTTACCTCAAATTTTAAATAAACAGCTTTCTTTAGTCTTTTAAGTAGCAAATAGTTATGGGCTGGCTTGTGGTGAGTTTCTGTACTGCAAATCATACACTCCTAAGTTCATGTGCCACACAAATGATTTATGATGGCAAAGGTGGACAGATTGAATGCCCAAATTAATCACATGCACACCTTCACCTACTTCTGACTCCATTCATTTATTTTTATCTGCTCTCTCTTCTATTCAGTTTATCTTCCTCTCCAGTTCCTGTTAGGTGATGCAACAAGTTCTTAGCTTAAGTCATTTCAATATCAATCCCATATATCTCAGCCTTTTGAAGTCAGAGATATGTTTTAATACTTGCTGATTTCAAGGTTTTAAGACTGTTAAACCTTGAGCACACATTTTAGGTAACTAGTTTTTCCAAAGCCCATGTGGGGGAAGGTTTTTTGGTTTAAATATTTTTTTTTCTGTTGTGTGGTCTTACAACACTATTTACTTTATCCAGAAATAAATCTAAATTAGTCTAGTTCCACCCAGCAGGACAAATCATCTTAATTGTTACCATTACAGCAGCAGGAATGCTGTACAGAAGAAAAACACCATTATGTGTGAACCTGATGCATAAATGGGTCAGAAAGACTTACCAGTAATACACTTGACTGAAAAATCTTTGGATGGTGGGTTTGTTCCTCTCTCTCTTGTTCTGGGACAGGTTGGTCTCTCCCCATGTCTGACTCTGGATGTGTTTATGGATGTGGCTCTGGTTTAATAGAGAATTCATCTGCTCTGGGGGAGGCTTGAAAGAGGATGAGCAGTGAGCAATGTGAAGGCAAGGATACCAAATTATTCAGGTTAGTAAAGAGAGGAGCTGGTGAAACAGATCTATAATATATAATTATATATAGATTATTTTATATATTTATATATAAAAAAAGCTGAGCTTAACTGAAAATCCCAATGTCATATGTATTAAAATATCCATTTTCACAGAGCAATTATAATTCAGAGAATTATCTAGTGGTTTGAAGAGTGTGCTAGCAGTTGAAAAAGCAGGAATTATTAAAAATAGGATAAAAATAAATAATCTGCTATATAATTCAGTGCTTTGTATGTATCTTGAGTACTGCATGTTTTGTTTAGTTTGTGTTGAAAAGGCTGTAGCATTCCAAAGGTTTGTGGGAGGATAAAATGGATGATGGAAGAAAGGAATCAGGTTCAGTAGCCAAATCAGAATTCTTCGCTTTGGAAGAAGAATTCTTCACTTTGCACTGAAGGGAGTTGTGTTAAAATACCTGTAAGATTAAGGACAGGAAGCCATGGAAAGGCCACTGAAGAAGCTAGCAGTGGCCAAAAGCTCGTGCCTGAGGAACAGGAATTTACCATGTATTTGGTGGTGCTTTCCAGTTTTTCTGTGGCCTCAGTACATTTGCAGATCATGGATTTCCGAAGTTGGACATGGGTTACAGACATTTAATGAACCTCAGAACAATTAAAACAGGCTTTGGCCACCTGGATGAGTGACACTTGATACAGGTCTAGTTCTGAACCTTGGGTTCTTCCTCCTATTTCTTGTTTAGGAAATGCCCAACTGCATTTTATTTTTATTTCACAATGTGTGTTAGTGGTTCATTCGATGTCAATGTGTAGCTCTGACACAGTGAGCAGCAGGACATGGCATTACTATTGTGAACAGGAGTTATCTAATCTTAAAAAATTAAGGAAAATAGGGCAAAAGTACATGCAGAATGATGTAAGAGTACAGGTACACCGGATGAATCAATGGTCATTATTATCTGTAATCAGAGATACTCACAGTAAATTGCTATGAATGTTCTTGGCCAAAAGGTACTCAGAGGTTTGGAGGACATTCTGGTAAATACCACATGTTTTTCCTGATTGTTCACATGCTTTGCAGACAAGTTTCTGGCCTAAACTGCAATATATCTGGCTAGTTATGGCTACTCTTGTATTGAACGTGGAGAGGCTCTCCGGGGATGTAACTTTTAACTGAGGGTGTAGTTCCACGCCTGTTTATGGCTAGTACAGTCCATGAGGGTTTTGTTTTTACTGTCCCACCCTCTTTTTCCTGGTTAGGGTCTGTCTGCAGCAGTTCAGACTCCAGCTGGGAGGGGATCGGTCACCCCTCACTGAGCCTTCTGAGCAGTGAGGCCCAGCAGAAGTGTTTCTATTCATCTGGTAAAGCTTGGTCTAAACAGCTTGAGAATGGATTAAGTACCTCAGTATCACAGAATAAGCTGAGTTAGACAGGACTCCTCGGGATCAGGAGTCCAGCTCCTGGCCCTGC
>VYXF01011311.1:253659-279697 GCA_013397295.1 Polioptila caerulea | reverse complement strand
TCTACTTGTTGTGTTCAACTCATCTGGTCATTGCAATGTCCTCCTGTAAGAGGGCCTATCTTGCAGATGGGTGTTTGCAACCAATTTCAAACTTTTTGGACAAATGTTCAAGTAGTTCTGTAAATCTTTATAACAAATATGTTTGATGACTGTGACAGCTCTAAATCACTAGGAGCTTGTGTTTTATATCCCTTTTTGGCTCCATTACCAAGGCTGGAGATCCTCCTCCTTTCTCTTCCCTTCTCCATCACCTTTTTCAGCCCACCTAAAAGAAACTGGATATCTCTGGCTCTGTTTTAGCTGCGTTTTTCTGGCATATTCTCAGCTCATTTTCAGTACCAACTCAGAACTGTGCATTCTGGAGTATTGCTGTCTATTATCATATGGGATGGTTTCCTTGGGAGCAATAATTATCCATAAGCTGCTAGCTAAGTATGGAAAAGCAAACAAACAAAAAAAAAAGGGAAAATGTTTACTTGAAATTCTTTTTAATAGAAAATCCAGTTTTTGTCTGAATATGGTCCTATTATGGGCTTTCTCCACAATCTAATCCTCTGTAAAAAAAAAAAAAAAAAGGAAAATGTTTACTTGAAATTCTTTTTAATAGAAAATCCAGTTTTTGTCTGAATATGGTCCTATTATGGGCTTTCTCCACAATCTAATCCTCTGTAAAAAAAAAAAAAAATCTCGGAATTTAGAAGCTTGGAGATTTTTGTTCTACAGAATTGAGCTGAAACATTTCAATTAATCAAAGTCTTATGATCTGACTGGCAGACAGAAAATGACTGAAGAGACAGATGGACAGTGTGATTCCATAAAATTTGTTTCCTTGGAAAACAATGTGAAATCATATCTGTGCCTGAATAATGTCTGACTTTAGGAGTCTTATCAGCCACGATGTTGGTTTTTATGTGGCTGGCTTGGGGATGTCTAGTTCTGTAAATGCTCCACATCAGGCTTCAGCCTCCTCAAAGTTGGTTATTGTGAAATTTTGATTTTTTTGATTGATACTTAATCTAATGTAACTCACAATTACTTCAGTTCTAATTAGATTCAAAGAGTCTTCGAACAAAAAAAATAACTTTGAGACACTTTAGCTTAGATTTTGATTTCTAAATATTAGAAATTGAAGGCCTATATTGTTTATTCTTTGGTGTTCATTGGAAAGTTATCACCTTTGAAACATCTGTGGCCTGAGGAAAATATAAGTATTGTTTTACTGCAATATACAAGGCCCTTGAAACAAAACAAAGCTTAGATTTTTTTATTTGTTGGGTTAGTTTGGTTTGATTTTATTATCAATCAAATAGATTTTTAACTTTTTAATGTTAAATTTAACAAAAATAAATGCTGAAAAGTATCTTTTGAAAGTTTTCTTGACTACACCTGCACAAGCAAATTGAACTGAGCAAAGAAATTAAACACTGAAAAAGAACATTATAAACTCTGCATCTTGATCACCTGTGTAGTTAATTAGCCAGAGTATTGTTTGTGTTGTTATGGTCCTTGCCAACAAACAGTCTCCTAAGTTGTTTTCAAAATAGAGTAAGTGACAGCAGAATTTGGAGATATTTTCAGATAATTCTTTACTTTGTCTGGGACCCTACAGTACGGCTTTAATTTAATTTAATTTTATTTTATTTTACTTTAATACCAAATACCATTAAAATTTCATATTCTGTAGTGTTGCAAACACAGACCATTTTACTCTCCCTGGCCTAAGTCCCAGAGGAGCAGTCTTGCACATTTCACAACAAATATACAGAGCACAGAGGAAGCAAAGTGGGAAACTGGATCAGTAGGGTCAGAGGGGAACACCTAGAGCTTAAGCAAAACCAGAATTTGGAGCAGAAAGGGCATTATGGATTATGCAAGGAAATAAAAAGTAAGCCAGAAAGCCAAAGGAGATCAGTAAGAAAGAAGTGGGAGGGAACAAGAGCAGCAGAATTAGGGCATAGGACAAAACCACTCTGAGACCTGGCAGGAAGCCTGAACTTTATTTGAAAGGTTGCATTTACCTTTTGTCTCATTGAACATTATTTTTTATTTCACAGTTATCATGTTGCTTAATTAAAGGAAACATAATTAAATAAAAAGAACCAAAATGAAAAGAATTGAAGACTTGAGATTTTAAAATAACAGATCCCTTCTTCCAAGCCTAATTTTTCCATTTATGAACAATTCTTTGCTCCAATAGTAGCATGACATTGCTTAATGTATAGTGTTGACCTGTTAATGAAAATGGTCAACACCCTGAGCTAAAATCTACCCACTCTGTCAAGTGCACATACCTAAAATTCTCTTTTTCAAGCTCTGATGTGCCTTTAAAAGGCCATTAGTGCACAGGGAGAAGAGTGGTCCAACTGAGTAAGGAGAATACAGCCACTTAGTACAATTACAGACACCTTAAGCTTCAAGATATTTGGTGTGGTATCAAACTTTATTAAGAAAATAAGGGGGAATTAGGCAAAGGCAAGATTTGGCTGAATATCATGAAAAATTAACAAGATTTTCCAGTTCACAAAACATCACCTTCAAGGGTAAGGAAGGAATCCTGATGTTAAGAATGTCTTAACCTAGAGAGGAACATCCTTTTTCTGCATATTAGGCACTTTCAAAAATATAATAACACAATTTCAAAAATATCATAAATCTATGATGAAATGCCCTATATAAATATTTGTAGCCTTTCTGCTCATCCCTTTACTTTGCATAAGGCCTTTTAGATTTAATTCAAAGCCCGGCCTCAAAACCTGGCTGCACTGATGGCACTGGAACTTCCTATGAGGCCATGGGTATGCCTATGACAACTAACACATTTTAAAACAAAATATTGTGCTATTTGATGCAACACACTACCTGATACACTACTATTTTGTGCAATAGGAATAGTGCAAGATGGCATTATAAGCAGCAACAGATAGGAACAGCAGCTTTGTTACTGTTTCGTATTGTGCTCCAAAGGAAATGCTCTGTACTCTGTACAAGTCACTCTTTTCTGTTCCTCATTTCTCTGTGGAATTAATAGTCTTACCCATATCTCTGTGTTTCAGCCAAGATCTGTAACATGGAAGAGGAAAACAAAATCTGTGGAAATCCAGATAGACAGGACAAACTGTTTTTGAAAGGGTCTGGTGATTTCTTCTGGCTTTGAAAACAACAGTAAAGTTCCCATGACTTCACTATGGACAAAAATATGCTTCTTTGTGTCATTCTATGCCTCTTCTCTCTCTTCATTCATATGCATGAGCAGTACCTTAAGTCATCTATATGCACATTTTATTGAGTACTTTGTACCACAGACAGCATGTCTGCTTCTACAATCCTATTGCACTGGTCCTACTGTGAAGATATTTTCTCCCTTTCAAAAATATAATAAAAATCACTGTCAGCTTATGCTCAATCACATATTATGCAAGCATGTCATGGTGTGACTGGAAATAATCCTCATGGATTCACTGAACAAATTGCAGTAATTTTGCACAATTCTAAGTTCACCTCCTCTCAGGCCTCACAGAATTTATTTATCCCATGTCGTGTCACCCCCTAAGCATCTAGAACTAAAAAAAACCTTGTCTTTTTTTTCTCCCATCTGTCAGTGCTGCTACTACATCTATCTACTAACGTGTGGTACTGTGTTAGCAGGAACAGCAGCACAGTTTTGGTGGCAGAAGTTTCAACAGAATCAGGATAAACATGTTCCAAGTCTCTGAGTCCAACCTGTTTGAAGGAGCTCCAACAGACCTAACAAAAGCAGCTCAAAATTATCTGTGTTCTGCTTGGGTGGGTGAGGAAGTTAATTATGAGTCCTTAGTAAGTGTAACTTGATAGTCATGCTGAACAATCTCCTGATCAGTTCAACTTTAGTCCCAATCTTGGCTTTCCACCTGTTCTGTGAACAGCATTCAACTATTTTGGTGTCATTGACTGCCCTGGTGCAGATGTGTATCAAGAAATAGTGGTTTAATGGAAGAGTAGTTGCCCCTCTACCTACTTTCAGCTGGAGGGGAGAACTGTGAGCCATCAAAGCAAAGTAAGGTTTGTAATCTGCAATCATAAAAAGTATTGATCCACAACAGTCATTTCAAAAAATGAGCATCAGATCTGGACAGATCACACACTGAACTGTTGTTACCCTGTGGTCTCTGATGACATGTCCATACCTCTGTCAAAAGGAAAAACTGCTGCTCTTCTGGAAATGTGTCATTTATCTATCTATCTTCACTCTTCAATGTTACTAATGCAGTTCCTTCTATTTTTATGGTTTCTTTCAAAACTCACATCAAACTTGGAAATGCACTATCTGTACAGCTATCACTGTCTTAGGTGGGATATTTATATCAGAGACTAACGCAGTTATTTCTCCATTAGATTGTTTTTTTTTTTTTCTATCCATCACTGAAACAGCTGAGGACTTTTAAATTGAAAAAAAAGCTCAAGACAGTGGTTTTAGAATGGGTTCCAGGGTGACACATGGGCTTCATCAGGTGTTCTGAACCATAATTGAAAGAGAAGATGTATTACCAGCTCTGTATTGACAGAGTTAATTTTCTGTTTAGTAGCTGGTACAGGGCTGTGTTTTGGATTGAGTGTAACACAGCAATGTTTTGGTTGTTTCTAAGTAGTGTTTACTTTAAATCAAGGACTTTCCAGTATCTCAAATGCAGCTATTGAGAAGATGCACAAAAAAGAGGGCATGGAGCACAACCAGAACAGTTGACCTAAACTGGAAAAAGGGAAATTTCGTAGCATAGAACATACATATACCTACAGTAAAAAAACTGAGAGGAATTGTCTGGGAGCCACTGATCACTGCTCAGGGATGGGATGGGCACTGGTCAGGGAGCACTGAGTAGTGGTACTGTGCATCACTTATTACTCTTGGGTTTTGTTACTCTTTCTACCCCCTTATCTTTTCTATTATTGTTATTATTATTACTTCTACTACTACTACTACTACATTTTGTTTCCATTATTAAATGGTTCTTGTTTGAACAATTTAATAATTTTAAACCCAAATATTTTCTTTCTTATTCTCTCCCCTACTGGAAGGGAGGTGAGGGGAGTGAGAAGGTGGGTGTGCGGCACTGAGTTGCCAGCCAGGGTTAAACCATGACACCAACTTCAGACAACTTTACAGCGTCCCTGGGAGAGCAGGAGCAGTGCTGTCCATTGTAGAATATCACTGCTGCTCTTGTGCCCCTGAAGAAGAGCAGAAAAGAAAATAGGAAGAAAAGTACTCTGAATGGAAGAGACATAGTCATTGAAGAGCTTGAGTATTAAATATGCTTTCCATGTTTCTCAGCATGTCCAGGCATATTTTCTAGTCCTTGTAAGCTAGGCTGCCCATATGTTCACAAACAATCGTTTCAAAATACAAGTTTACTTACCAGACAAGATTCCCCAGTCTCTCCGAGCTCTCTCACTGTTTGCTTCATTTAAAATGACATTTAATTAAATGAACAAGGACAGGCTTTGTTTCTCCATGGGAGTAGGGGTATATGCAATATTGTGATGAGTTGTTGAAAGAAAAAAAGAAACAGGAGTGGTCAGAAGATAATTACTTTTTATGCCTTTTCAGACATGAGTTCCTCTTCCAGACAACAATGTTGAAGTAATGTTATTAAAAGACATTTGTCTTAGCTGTGACTTTGCTTCTAGTATTGAAAGTTGCAGAGGCAACTTTCAACCCTCATAAACTTTATGTTAACAAAACAGGTTTTTTTCCCAATATTTTTCAAGGCACCATTTGCTGGTCATCCAGTCTAACGCCCAGCTCAACCCTGAGGCTGCTGGAGCAGGTTGCTCAGGGCCATGCCATGCTGGGTTCAATATTTCTAGTGACAGAGATTCCATAGCATACCTGGATAACCTGTTTGACCGCACATAGAGTAAAAAGTATTTTCTTATTTTTATGCACANTACCTCTAGTGACAGAGATTCCATAGCATACCTGGATAACCTGTTTGACCACACATTTTCTTATTTTTATACACGATTTCTTGCATGTCATTCTGTGCCTATCTCCTGTACTATTATTGGTTGTCACTGAGAAAAGTGTGGCTCCATTTTCTTTACTCCCCTCACAAATATTTTCACATGTTGAGAAGATCTTCCTGAGCCTTCTCTTCTTCAGCCGCAAAAACACCAGCAAAAAGACTATTTATAGAAGGAATATTTAGGGTGATGCAATTTATTTTATATTCAGCTTTCATTAAAATCTTAATTAATAGCAAATTATTAACTAACAATTAATAATAAAAGCTTCTCTGCATGGTTTTAGCATACATCTGAATAGACACTACTTCACTATTTTTTAATAGATTCAGAAAAGTACACACAAAATATATTTTAATCTGCGTTATTTCTAGCAACATATCAGGAAAAAAAAATCAGTTGGTGAAGCTGGAGATGCCTTTTCATTTACTCTTCACTTGATGCTTCTGGGTTTAGTCCAGAAACTACAGAATATTTTAAAGACTAACTAGAGTGCATGAGGTGTATTTTCATTAACAATTCCTCATGCACTTGAACTATGTGAAGAAAAAAAATCACACATCAGTCTAAGATTTAAGAATTTGGTCTCTCTCATTAAGAGAGATCCATTTATTTAAGTTCCTTAGAAAAAGCAAAGAGAAGGAAGAACCGAGGACTTTCTTTTTGCAATTAAAAACATAGTGGGAACTGTCAATTTAAATTAAACTCTACTCCCAGCTACATCTGTAAAAATCAAACCTTATTGTAATAATGTCAAGGGGGTGAAAACAGAAGAGTTTCTTTTCTAATTAAATGAGGAACTGCCAAAGAGGCTGTGGATAACTGCAATACTCAGTTCAAGTCCAGCAAGTGCTATGAGCTTGCATTGCATTATTTATTTACACTGTATGTGATATCCCTTTGAACTGTCTCATCAAATGGGACCTTTCTGTTGGTCTCCTACAATATCAGCTGAGCCAGAGCAACCCATTTCTGAAGCTCCAGATAAGAAGCAAAGGGGAGAAGAACAAGGAGAAGAGTAAAATTTGAGTCAAGCTTACCTGATTTACAGCTGTAGATCAAGAGAATGAGAATTCAAAAATGTCCAAATCCCACCTGTATAGACCATCCACCTTTAGTCCTGAATTTGTAGTATTTTGTATCATAATTTGCAATCAGCCATGCATATCAGTATTAAAGAAAAATTAGCTAATTAGCTCCCTTGGACAGCACATCCTCCAGTTATTCTTCAGAGTTTTTAATGAATGGAGAAATACTATTTATGTTTACATTAAAGTCTTAGTTTTTAAAGAAAGGAAGAATTTGGGGATGTATTTAAAAGAAAAATCCATGGAAATTAAATGATAAAGCAATGCATATTACTAAAAGCAAATTATCATTGCATTCATTTCTGAGTGTGCAAGATCAGCATGCTTAGGCTTTGTCAGTGAGTGGTGCAAAACCAGACAGGGTGTGGCAGGCTTGGAGTGTGATGCTGGGGCACCTTTTTTTCCAAAGAAAAGTTAAAAATTACTCCGTGATGCCCCACAGTCAGTTTAGTCTATTATTTTAGAGGAGTATTTAGGCTTGACTCAAGTGAAACAGTCAGATTTGGTTGGTCTGAATTGGTTTTCAAATTAAATGCAGTTGTCACTAATGCTTAGGTCTGGTGACCATTTCATCTGGTTGGGGAGCTCACTGTGTTCAGAATTTAGTGATTCTCTCTGTGGTTGCTGAGCAGGAGGCAGATTAAAAACTGTAAAACTACAGAGTGGCAACACTTGCTCAGGTAAGTTGGAAATGGCAACCTCCTCATTAGGTCAGTGATGGCCACACCAGGACATATTGATCTCCCGTGAATCTCTTTTATATCTGGCAAGGATATGGTGAATTATATAATTTCCTCTTAATCGTGTATGAAAGGGTCAGAAGCTTTATTCTAAACTCACTTTCTTTCCAACATTTCAGTTCTTTCCTTGATTCTTATTTTTTCTTCTATTTTCTATTTAAAACAAAATCATGCTACATACTCTGTATATATTAAATCCACATATTTACATAAAAATAATTACTCTCCATTTAGTGAAAAATTACTTTATCCATGACAATTTTTTCCTATTAAAGAATCAAATGGATAAATACTATGAATTAAATAACTTTAACTGATGATAGAGATACTAAAGTTCTTCTCCCACATACAGTTAAAAAAGTGGAGAAACTAGAAAAACTGAAATTCTATTTTTCATAAGAAAAACAAAAGTTAAACATTGTAAATTTTGAGATGACATTTGTGCCCAGTGATCATACAGTTAATTCTGTTCAGCTCAAGGCAGCCTTCATCAGCTCCAAAAAAAAACCCGCTCACTATTACATTTACATAAATCCAGAGAGAAAAAAATTGAGTAAAAATCCTGATAAAAGAGGATTTAAACTGGTTTGGTAATCTTCTAAAGGACTTCATGTGCATAACATTGGATGCACCTTTGCATTTGTCTGCTGTACAAATCTGGATGTAAACACAGGCTTATGCTTTGCTTCTTTACAAAATGCAACACTTAGGCACATCCTCCCTAGGAGGGTGGTGAAGCACTGAAACAGCTGTGGCTGCCCCTTCCCTGGAAGTGTCCAAGGCCAGGTTGGATGGGAGCTGGAGCAACCTGGAATAGTGGGAGGTGTCCCTGCCCATGGTAAGGGCTTGGAACTGGGTGGTCTTTAGGGTCCATTCCAATCCAAATCTTCCTATGACTCTGTGAGCCTATGAATATTATTCATAAATTATTTCTTATAGATCTAATTAATACAAAAATAATTAACCTCCTACCTTTTTCTTGTAGAATCAAATGCTTTCTAAAGACCTACACCTTTCTCACTACTGCCTGTTTTATGGAACAAACCCATTTACTGGTTCTTTTCTTGACTTTAAAATTACTTAGACTGATTAATTTTATACAATATTATGAAAAAATCTCCATGGAGATATACAAGAAACCTGATGGAGTGGGTACAACAGAGGTCAATGAAAATTTTAGTTGATTGATGAAAGATAATACTTGTAAGAAGTCTTTAACCCTGAAACACACAATGAATTTCTCAAAGAAGAAAAATGAACATGTTTATCTTCTGGAGAAAAACTGGTACTGCCAGTTGATTAGCTTACAAAAAGGTCTCCTTTTTATTGGTAGTTCAGATCAATTAAGGAAGGAGAAAGCTGAAGTGTTGAACTTATGGGCAGAAAAGAGCACCAATGAATGATGGCAAAGAATTCCACTGTGGTAAAGAAGGCCTGCAGTAACAAACGTGAGGAGATGGGGATCATCTGGAACAGAGAGCTATAGGGTCTGTCAGGTTAAAGAAACAGAAGATTCCAGACAGACACCTTCAGAGATGATTGCTAAAATGGTTTCATTCCTGACAAAAACTTCAGTGATGAGAAATCAGCAATAAGAGGGAAGCACATTCACATTTCCTTTTGTGATGCCAACAGAGACAATGACATGCTCATATTTTGCATTCCCTATTGTAAATCCAGTTTGGTTTTAACACCTTCATTTCAATAAAAGAAAGCTGTTACAGACTGGCACTGAATTACTGACATCCTCCCAGCTGCCAGCTGTCCTGCTAAGGCAGTGCCTTGTCTGTTGCTAGAAATGATTGCTCTAAATTAATTTTCTCCAGTTTTTCTAATCAGCACATACAACGCTTACAAATTTACTATGAATGTTTCCTACTCTAATCTGTCATGCTATAAACAGATTTTCTTCTTTCTGCTACCTGTGTAACCTAGGATAACTTTCTTCATAATGGTGCACGAGGAGAAAATTATCTTTTGTATTGGGTTTGTGTGGCAAGGGTTTGGTAGCTAGAGGCTGCAGGGTGGCTTCTCTGAGAAGCTTCCAGAAGCTTCCATCATGTCGGACAGCCCATGCCAGCTGCCTCCAGGATGGACCTGATGCTGGCCAAGGCTGAGCCTGTCAGGGATGGCAGTAGTGACTCTGGGAGAAAATGTTTCAGAGTGGGTGTGGGGATTTCCTGCTTTTGCTGGGAAAGTCTTCAAGGTGTTAAAAGCACTTTTCCTTGCCCAGGAGAAGAAAGACGTAGAATCTTCGGTCTTCAGATACTTTTATTATTGTTTATAATAGCTTATCTAGAACATTATTCTCNAAGAAGCCTAAAAACCATGCAGTTCCTCCATCTTGGCTTCACCACCCCCATGTACTAAACCCCAAAATCTACTTTTCCACCCTGTGACAATCTTATTATTATTCTATTTAAATTTGTGAGACTTGTATTTTTTCTTTTAAAGCTAGTAATCTCTCTCGTAGGCTAAAATCCAAACCACAGGTGTCTTGGGCTTGGTGCCAGGGCTTCTGAGCCCTCTGGGCCTTCTGCACAGGTCCCTGAGCCCCCAGAGCAGTCCAGGACAAGCTCTGGGTTCCCACAAGTGGGGTGGGGAATGTTATGGGGGAGCTGAAGAGAGGACTGAGAATACGTGAGTGAAACAGCTCTGCAGATACCACGGCCAGTGGAGAAGGAGGGGCAGGAGGTGCCCCAGCACCAGGGCACAGATTCCCCTGAAGCCCGTGGTGCAGCCCAGGGAGGATCCGTGTCAGAGCAGGTGGATGCTTGAAAGAGGCTGAAACACTTTGGGAAGCCCACCCAGGAGCAGATTTGTTGTCAGGACCTGTGACCCCGTGGGAGACTCATGCTGGAGCAGTTGGTTCCTGAAGGACTGCACCAAGTGGAAGGGACTCACTGGAGCAGCCTGTGAAGAGCTGCAATCCATGGGAAGGACTCATGCTGGGGAAATTCATGGAGGACTGTAATCCATGGGAGGGACCTCAGACTGAAGCAGGAGAAGAGTGTGAGGAGTCCTTACCTTGGGCAGGAAGGAGCAGCAGAGACAACTTGTGATGAGCTGACTGCAGTCCTCATTCCCCATCTCCCTCTGCCACTGGAGGTAAAGAAGTAGAGAAATTGGGACTGAAGTTAAAACATAATAGGAGAAATGTGAGGCTGCTTCTGAATCAGATGTGTGTCCTTGTGATGAAAAACACAGAGAAGTCAGAATTACTAAATGCCTCCTTTGCCTTAAACTTTAATATTTAGGCTGGCCCTCAGGAATCCTGAGCCTTGCAGGTAAGAGAGCAAGGTTGGAGAAAGGAAGACTTTCCCCTGGTCATAGCAGATTGGGTTAAAAGCTGGCTAGACAGATGGAACAGCCATAAATAATCCACAGGCACTGATGGGATACACTCACAGTTGCTGAGGGACCTCTTGGGTGTTACACAGAACTGGAACAGGATGCTCAGGGAGGCCATGGAGTCTCCGTCTCCAGAGACATTCAATCCCCACCTGGACGCATCCCTTTACAAACTACTCTGAGTGACCCTGCCTTGGCTGAGGGGTTTGACTTGATGAACTCCAGAGGTCCCTTCCAACCCTAAAAATTCTGTGATTCTGTGAACCAAGGCAAAGCAGATGGCAGGACATTGGCAATGCAATCCCTTCTTCCAAATATATTTTTTATGCTGTTAGAAAAATGAAATTAATTCTTCAAAACCTCCTTCAGCAAATGTTGACTCTTGTCTCTAAATTCAGGCCATAACTACTGGTCTCTTCCATTAAAAAAATCTTATAGTGAACTGCTCCCAATACCGCTGAAATCAGTGACAGCAACAGTCCTGTACTGAGCCTACTGCTTTGGAGAAATCTGTTAGAAAAAGATTTTTTCCCTTTAAGCATCTGCTGTACGGCAAGTATATATATAGCAACAAATTTCAGACAAAATCGTTGTTTTAGAATTGACCATGATTCATTTTTGTGAAGATTGTGACCATGGGATAGGAGACTCTGAATTTTTTCCCTCAATCCTGATTTTACAATGTGTGCCAAAAGACTTCAGCCTTTACACTCCTGACTTGCTTCCTATTAAGTAAGAAGAGAATCAGTCCTTCATAGCTGAACAGAACAGATGTATGGCTTTAAATGACTGAAAATTATATTTCTTCACTGTAAATTAAACATCCTCCTACTACTTGTTAAATGCACTTGTTCATTTTCTTGATTGCCTATAGATTCAAACAGCCTTCCTTTTTAGAAATAAATATCCTTAGATGAAGTTGTCTCAGCGTTCAGTAGTATGTTAAGTCTTCTGCAGTACAACATGCTTTGAGATTTTCATCAACAAAATATTGTGCAGCATGTGAACAACAACTGAAAAAAAAAATAAACAAACCCAAAACCACACCAATGTTGTTTCCCACAGGCAGGAGCTAGGTAATATCAACCAAGAAATCACTATTTACAAATGAAGCAAATTTACATACTTCTGCTGGTCTTGTATTTTCACTTTGGGGAAAAAGGAAAAAAAAAAAGGAAGGAAAAAAAGAATTTATTTAAAAAAAGGAAGGAAAAAAAGAATTTATTTGGCATCTCTCTTTTCACAATTCACATTTCACATAGCAAACAGATTGCATTAACACAAGCATCCTGTGAGAGAAACAGGAACATTATCTAAATCCCATCATACATCTCCAGCATTCCTACATCTGAAATTCAACAGGTTTATAGTTTTTCTCATAGAAACCGTGAATCTCTCCAGGCAAGAAACAGCCAACAGGGTGTCTGGTTCAAAGACTTTTCAAGGTTACTCTATTCAACACAACTGAAGGTCAGGGTAATGGTATTGTAGTCTGTTCCATAACTACCATCAGAGTCCACTGGGCAGTCAAGATATCTCAAAGTCTAATGGTGTTTTGGCATCTGCTCCAGAGAGCTTCCCTGACTCCTTTTTCCTTCCCCTTTTCTCTTCCTAGGAGAAACGTAGCAGCTACATGATAGAAAGCTGAAAATGTAAGCATTAAGCAGCTAACCTGTGGTTCCTTTTGCTATTCCTTTAAAAATCCTTTCTGCTTCTAGGGTTCACATGGCTCTGTCAGAATTTCAGTTTGAATGGAATAAGAGCCAATTCAGTTGATTCCCTGGAGGCTATCTAGAATGTGATTCCTGTGGAGTTATTCATAGATTAGCTGGTGTCCTTTACAGAACCTCTAAATCCTGTATAGGTTGGTGCCACTTATTCCTGGATTAAATCTACACTTTCCACGGCTAATACTGATGTGTCTCAATATAGCTCCCATTCATTTAGGTACTTTGGTAACTACTGAGGGAATTATCAAGGGGTTAGAAACAAGACAGGTCTCAGAAGAGCTCTGATTTATCCCTCAGAAGTTTGCACAATTCCTCTGCATTTATTTTGACAGAACACAGAGTTCTTACACACAGCAAAGCTCTGTGGGTATCCTGGGTATTTTTGCACTGTATGAAGCAAAGGTAAAGGCAGACATAAAATCATACATACCAGCTTTGTTTAAAGAGACCTCAGCTATTAACGTAAAATGTGACATATGTTCAGCCTCTAATCTTCTGCTCCCTGATGGGAGTGTCACCACCAGGAAGAGTAAGGACAAAGAACAGTGTGGGGAATTCAGAATGAAAAGATAGGGATAAGTGCTTTAACATAAAAGACTGAGTGCACAAATGGCCCTCCAGTGTTCTGTGCGAACTCAGAGCTCTACTTGCAGGCTTTCAGATGAGGGAGAAATTCCTTTCCAGAAATGTTACTGATGCTGTCTGCATTTACACTTTGACCCAGCCTCTGTGTCTCTGACATGTTTACTCTGCCAGTTCACAGGGCCAGGTTATGAGATCTTCAGGAACCTTGATTTAGATTCTCTTAGGAGGAAACACATTTTGAGAAACAAATGGAGTATCTACCTCTCTGTGTTCCAGAAAATCTTTAGAGTAATTAAAAACTCTATCATCCTACTGCAAAATAATTAAAAAGGGACTGAATTAAAGCCCCACAAAACCTCTTTTCATTGTTCCCTATAGTTCAAGAATGCAATTTTTACACCTTTTTACACCTTCTTCTGCCTCAGAGATGTAACTTTTACAGGAAAACAATGAAGATCTAAGTATCTCTTCTATGGAATAAATATCCACAGTGGACAATATTTTGTCCTTTAGACCACTATCATGTCCCTCTATGAGTTTGTGCACCAGGGAAAAATTGCTCAGTTCATGGAATTTAAGCAAAATCAGGTCTAAAGAAGGTTTTACCTGTTAATAATACTTAATTAACTCACAAACAGTGAACCAGGCATTAGGGATCAATAATAGAAATGTAACAGATGAATCAGAATATTAGAAACTTATAAAATGTTCATTAGACTGTACATACCTAAACACCTTTCAGTGTGCCAGTACACACTGTGAGCTGTGCACATATCTGTTTTCAGCCAGTGTGGGCTACAGGCACATCCCCTCTTCTGAAAGGGCAGGTCCCCCATTTAGATTTATCTCTTTTTTGAGATATAAGTTCTTCAGCCTTATTTACTCCTGTACCTCTCCCTACAATCCTCTATTGCACACAGCAGTGAGAGAGTGCACCTCGTGTTCATGTGCATGCCTCTCTCAGCCTCCTGAATACCTCCGTGCTTGTCAAGTGGCCCCAAAGTCAGCAACCACATGGATTTTCTGGAGTGAGAGTCTTCTGAAAAGACTAAGCCACCTGTCCTGCTGCATGCCTGTGTTGGTGGTCAGATATGAGCAAGGAATGTATCATTACAGGCAGTGAGAATCTAACCAGTGAGGTTGCTACATTGGTGGATATTGGTGGTTAATATAGTTGATTTAAGTGCAAATGTCTGGGAATGGGGCAGATGCCCCATTAAATTATTTAAAGATATGCACCTAATCCCATTTCAGACACATTGCAGAGCTCCTCTTTACATTCAACTGCTGCTCCAAAACCACTGGAGTCTCTGATCCCTTATGGATATCCCATTTTATGTGCACAAGTAACCTACAGGATTCAAAAAGTGTTATGTGTCTACATTTTGGCAACTAAATCCAAACTCTTTTGCCTAATCAGCTGAGCAGCTCTCAATGCTCCAGTTGCGAATAAGGAAAGATGGTTTAGCTGCTCAAATGAAGAGATTTCATCTTGGCCATTTGACATGCTCTGGGATATCCATCACTGGCATTTAGTTGCTGCTCCAAGAAGGACATGGATCTACCACGTAGATCCAAGTATTGGTCATGTCTGAAAACCTAACATGGATGTTTTTGGAGAATGAGTAAGGGCAGAAAAGTGTGAGATGTGATAAACTGAACTGAGCATCCCTTGACTGCAGTGGGAGCTTGGTCTCCCAAAGCAGATGCAGATTGCATGTGCAGCTGTGCTGCCTTAGGAGGGAGTTCCATTCTTTCAGCAAAATCTAATCTCTTCTCCCAACCTTCCCCTGTCTCCTCTTCACCCATCTTTGTCACCTTGCATGAGTATAGATTCCCTTTTCTCAGCATGCCTGTGACTCCTGCCAGAAGAGGGTTACAACACTGGATATGGCTTTGTTTACATGGTGGTTTGGATCCATAGCAGCTCCTTAATGCACTGAAACTTTAATGCACTTATGTGAAAACATCAAATGCAAACACAGGCAAAGAGAGATTTCAGGATAGCTTTAAGTTAATTTTCACAGGCATTCAAGATTCTTTCACTATCTCCAGAATGAACCCTACAAAAGATAAAGTGCTTCTTTATTAAAGTTGATGTAAGAATTCTATTTCGTTTTATTTTGTGCTTTATTTTATTTTGCATTTCTTTTGTTTAGCTCTCAGAAACAGATGGATCATTTCAGCTGAATCATAAATCAGATTATGGCTAACGATTAAAGTCAGGAAAGTCTCATGCTTTTGAAAACATCATCTTATTAGAAAATATCTGAGGGTATGCCATGTACAGAACTCATTAAATTGCTTATAAAATTTAATGGTATCTTATATATAAAATATGAATATATATCATTCAATAGTGACCCACTAGACCAGAGGCAGAGCTTTTAACTGGTTGAATCTACTTTATTATTTTTCTTGTGGAGTTTTTTTTGTTTACATTTGCTCTTTTATATCAAGAATATTTATTCCTTAAGAATAAAATTTTAGAGTTGTAAGTATGCAACACATAACCTGTTTCTTATTAATTTCACAAACCAGATCCAGCAGGTCTCTACAAAGAATGACAACAAAATCCAACATATAGGATAAAATGCTGAAAACAACAGGAGACAGGCTGGAATTTTTTGTTATTTTTAAAATACCAATGTTATAACTATAATTTGTGCTGACTTATGAGACTGGATTTTCATCTAAATCATGCAATTTTGTCCGAAGTTTTGAGGACTGTTGGAAAAATTAAATGAATATGTGTTTGGATGTAGAGAAGACAGGTAACAATACTGTTTGTACACTTCTGCCACTTTTCAAACTGTTTAATATTTAAACAGACTGAAGGTTTGGTATCCATGTCCTCTACTGTTTGCCAAAGTGTGAGCTTACAAATGACACTGATCGCTGTGACTGAGCCTTTTTCAATTAAAATGAAAAATTATTCTCCTTTCTATTTTACAGCAGCAAGAATGAGAGAAAGTTGAGTTTCTTGCTGCTCTGAGAATTATCCTTTCAGTGTCTGAGGAGCTCTAAGCCACCTGCCCTTTAGTTCTGAATGAGAAGTTGGACAGCATTTTGAAAAGGTGTTTGACCAAGTAATAAAAAGAAGAGCAATGAATTGAAGATAACTCATATAAAGGACTTAAGAAAGATCTCAAGGGTTTTGGGAAAGCAATAGAAAATAAAAGAAAAACTACCAGCATTCAAGCAAGAAATTATAATATGTTGAAGTGGTAAAACTCTTCATTTGAAACTGCCATAAGAATTCATGGCATACAACAAGAAAAGATTTCAGGAGGTCAAAGAATAAAACAGAGACAAGAAAAGTACAAAATATCATGTGAGTAACAGAAAATCCTAGGTAATAACACTCACAGATAAAGATGACAGATATGTCACTGACTGGCAGAAATTGAGAAAGAGATGGAAGAATGCAATCAAGGTGTGGTAAACAAGAAAGTACACACCAGTGAGCCTTGGTGGTGATGTATAAAATAGAGAGAGGGTAGCATCCTTTGAAGGACTGCAGCAGGCTGTTAAACACATATTTTTAGATGTGGAAATGGTGAAAAGTGAATTGGGGTAGTAAAGTATTTTTAATAGATAATTTCAAAAGATGTACATAAGTTTTTAATCTTATGAGAGTTTTGCATCCCTTGGAAAAATGTTTAATTTATACTTTTTAACTATATTTTTCAGAAAATCCCAAAGCAAAACCAAGACAAAGCTGGTTCCTGACAGAATAATGAGAGCAAAACTCATATTTCTTCAAAATTTAAAAGATTTCCAGTTGTTCCATTTTTTGCGTTGGTGTCTCCATCCCTCCATGAGGAACAGTAAGCCATTTCCCACATTTTGCATTTAACAAACTTGCTAAGGCAACATTGACTAAAACCTATTTAAACACTTGTCCCTAGGAAGAAAACCTCATCACCAGTTGATTTGTCCTTTCTAGGTGTTTGTGATCCCAGGATCTGGACATGATTAACCTCATTAGTTTTTTCCCAAAATGAGCATTCAGATCTAAACCCAAACAGTGTGAGAAAAGCAGCTTTTTTAAAAACAGCTCTCATTTGAAGGTTTCCAAATCTTTGCAGTGCTGGGTTACCTTGTTTCAAAAAATAATTCAAAAGCATCTATCAAATTATGTCCCATATTTCAAGCCACAGGAGCTGTTCACATTTATTTCAACTAAAGCTCCATGAAGGGATTGAAATCTTACAGCCCTCTGCTTCCTGAGTGCAGGTGAGTGAACACACACAAAGTTAAAAGAGAGCAGGCCAGACCCTGAAATTTTTAATCCAATGGAGCTCCCATGCCTCAGTGAGATCTTTGCTAAGGTTAGGACTACTAGACTTGGCTCAGCTTCAGTGCCAGATCTGTGAACTTTGCTTAGCTTCAGGATAATTAGAGTTCAGAGGCACTAAGGTACTGCAGAGACTTCACTGCTGATAACCTGGGGCCATATCTTGAAGATTTTCCTCCTTTCTTTCCCAGCACACAAGCAGGCAAACTTCCTCTGACACTGGGAGCTGACTGCCTAAGCAAGCACATCAGGGAGGGAGTCAAAAATGTGTTGCCCAGATTTTAGTGGGAGCTTTGTGGATGGATTTCACCTTTTACTTCAGATGAGGAAAAATCTATCAAAAATGCTGGTCCCACACTAAGCTTTATTATTGAGATATTAACAAAAAGATTTAAAACAACTCTGCACTGTGTCCTCCATGGACATATTGCACTCCTTTCTGTGAGCCTTAACACTGTAGGTTAAATAAAATAGATAAGTGATGTATGGAAAATGTTTCAATATTACGCTTTATGCACTTAAGACAATCGTATTCTGTCCCATGACAGTGAAGGAACTTTGCATGTATGCAGTTCTAATAAAAAAGTGACTATATCTTACACCTTTTTAAAATGTTGCCATTATGAGAACAATTATAATGATGAAATTATGTGTACACAGGGAGACTTGATGATAGTGAAGTATTTCCTAAATGAAAAAATGCCCAGAAAGTTTAAAAATGCCACTCAGAATTTAAACAAGAATTTCTTAAAACAAAAATAGTGACACTTACAAGTTTAGATTTTCTTTAAATGCTCCAAAATTCAACTTTGTGCTGTTTAAGAAATCATATACTATATTTTACTTTGAGTTATGCAGTATTAGATTATATATTCCTGGAAACAGCCAAATTATGTGGGTTTTTTTCTGCATTAATTTACATGCAGAAATATCTTGAAGGAAACAGACCTCTTTTTTTTGTGTATTTCAATATTATTCATTGTTTTAGGCAAAAACTGTTGGCATTTCGGAGTTGTAGAAGTTCACATGTATTTGATATGTGCTAAAGAATAGAATCATAGAATCTAAAGAATGTAAAAGGCATCTGATCCACTCGGTGGCCTGCTCTGGATTCACTCCAGCAGTTCCATGTCCTTCCTATGCTGGGGATCCCAGAGCTGCAGTGGGGTCTCATCAGAGCAGAGTAGAGGGGTACAATCACTTCCCTTGACCTGTGCACACATGGCTTTTGATAAAATCCAGGATGGAATTTTGGGACAGAGCACTTTCATGTCGTTCACTAATTCACAGCTAATATTGATAGCTACACATGAGGTTAATAACCCTTCTTGAGCTGGAGTCAGAGTAATACTAACTTCAGTTTAGTTGTCAAAGGGATAAATCCAAGGTTTGGTTTTTGCACACCAATTTGTTCATGGTACTGTGACATCAGCATTTACTCTGAAGTCATTTCCAGTGCAGTGTCTCTGGGGAGCTGTCTAAGCTGGAACTCCACCCTTGTGCTTTACTGTTTGTTTGTTTTTCTCATTGATGCCCATCTCTGAAATACGCTTTTGAACAATCAGAGCTTGATCTCCTTTTGTGTCCCTCATGGCAGGATCAGATTCTGCCCTTTTGTGTGACAAACTCCAGTGTTGTGCAGCACATCCCTTGGCTCTGACTCCAAGAACAACGTGATGTGGGACAGGTGATTCTGCCTCTGAGGTTCCTACAACCCTACTGGGGAAGCTGTCTCTGCAACCACAAGCTGCATAACCAGAGTTGTGTCATGGTTAATTGGGTTCACAGAGAGACAGGGCTCATTAGATGCCAGGAAGCCATTATTGGCCCATATCTGCTGCTTTTGGGGTCCCAGCAGCCTTTCAGAAATCTAGACATACCAGTTTCCTAGGAGTTAACTCAATGTCTACTTCTACACAATCTCTATAAACTTGTCTTAAATCCTTATTAGCTCAGTTCAATTTTTAAAAAAAAATCCTCGACTTCTATTGCTAAAACTTTTAATTTGTCAATCCTTATATTATTCTAATATAGTTTCCAGCTACTAAGACAAGATACCCGAGTGTAAGTACATGGATGCATAGAAATCCTTGCTCTTTTAATGAAGAAACAGTTAATCATTTTTCTTTTAATATTAAATCTATTATTCATGTCAATGTGACATGGATGTAAGACTGTCATTACAAGATCATTACAGGGAATTTCTTTATCTGAGGCTATGCTAGGAGGAATGATAATTGTTTTTGCTAATAAAAGTAACTGCTATTACTTAGATTTTCAAATATAATTACATGGCAGGAATACTTTGCTGCCATTTACTTACACAACCCATGTAATAGCCATATAACTAAATTAGAAATGGATGAGGTGGATAGTGGAGATTAAATCCAAATTTACCCCTTTCTGATGGTATGCAGAAAGTTCCTGCAGGACCGACTGAATGAAGAGCACAGAGTTAGTGAGGAGATATTGCTCTCAGCTCAGAGCAGACCCAGATGATCAGAAAATGAGCAAAGCAGTTATTCACACCAGGCTGGCTCATACAGCCAGCAGTACAGGTGAAGGATCCTTGGTTGCCAGGTTTATGCTACTGGCCCCTGCAGAGACCCCCCCTGTGCCTGCATATCCATATGGCAGTTCCTACACACACACACAATGCCTCCAAAACACCATCACTGCTCCCCCAAACCTCTCTGGTGCCAGTTATTCCATGGATGCTCTGAGGGTCATTGATATGCCTCAGCAAAATTAAAGATGCATTTCTTTCACTCTAATAAAAAATTAGAAAATAAAGTGCAGTGTTTTATCTGTATCACAGAGGGTTTATCTGTGGAATGGGGCAAATAATAATGTGATTTCTTATCTGACTCAAGCTGAATATGGAGTATGTAAATACCAAACAGAGAGAGAACATTCTCTGCCTGCAGTACCATCCTAGGTTTGGCTGGGATAGAATTAATTTTCTTTGTGGTAGCTGGCACAGACCTGTGGTTTGGATTCAGTAGAAAAAATGAATTTTATGTAGCTCTGCCATACAACATTTCTCATTTCCTGAATGTGATATAGATACCTCTCTCTATGTGGGTCTCTGTGTGTACAGATCTTTCTGTGGAGAGTGATAAAAGTACCTGAATGAGCTTGATGAACTACAAGTGAGGAATTTTGAGAACCTGTATAATCCTGTGGGGAACAGAGGAATGCAGGTCATTCCTTGGTGTGGCTATGGGGTATCATGGGCAGTTTTCACTTAGGATTATTCTCAGTGCATTTGTTAATCATCTGGAAGACAGAGCAGACTTTGTATCTGACATTATGGTGGGAAATGTAGCAAAATAAAATGTAAGGAGAGAGAAAAAACAGAAGAGCCCTAAAAAGGTGATTAGAAGGAGAGGCAGGAAATGAGATTCAAGCAGGGAAACTGTATTTGTGGGAAAGAAACAGCTTAGAACTCAGCCGAAGCTCGGGAGTAATTTAAAGTCTGATTAAAAGCCCCTTGACATTAGTGGGAAAAGTGCACGCTGATTTTAATGGGCCTTGAAAGCAATGTCTTTTAAAGCACTTTGAGTTCCCTGAATGAAAGAGACAACATACAGCAGGTCTGATCCTGTGGGGGAGAATGTGCACTGTAGGCCAGTATTAGGAAGATCCAGGGAACCATTTGCGAGTTGTTTGGGTCTGTTAAAGTAATAACAGCATTTTCACTTCCTCTTTTCTCTCGTCTAACCTATCCCTGTGTTTCTTCCAGCTATGGAGGTGAATAGGGCATAGGAGGGCTGATTTGTGACACCAGAAACTCCAGTTATTTACATAGAATCCCTGAAATTACTTTGCCCTTCTGTTCATGTTGGAAAACTATGCTCTTCAACCCAAAAATTGCTCTTTAATGAGATTGGACAGCTACAATAAAGAACAACATTTCACTGGTGTGTAGTACAGGTAATGTATTACAAACCACTTGGAGAATGCCTGCTAACAAACTTATAGATGTATTTACTATTTTACACTGAACATAAAATAATAAGGTCTTTTTTTCTTCTCAAAACTTAATACAGATGATTTCCCCACTTAATTTATTAAATGGACATGATAGGCTGCAAGCAAAGTCATGAACTTGAGGTAGCAACTATTCATCTTCATCTTTTCAGCGTGGAGAAGAGAAGGCTCCAGGAGACATTTTAGCACCTTCCAGTACCTGAAAGGGGCCTCAAGGGGCATCTCTTTTTTTGTGAGGGCATGGAGTGGTAGAATAAGGGGATGCCTTTAAGATGAAAGAGGGGATATTTAGACTGGACATTAAGGAAAAATTCTTTACTGTGAGGGTGGTGATGCACTGAAGCAGGTTGCCTGGGGAAATTGCCAGGAGAAGAAAACTTCCCATCTGTGGAAGTGTTCAAAGCCAGGTTGGATGGGGCTTTAGGAAACCTGCTCTAGTGGAATGTGTTGCTGCCATGGCAGGGCCTTGGAACAAAATTATCTTTAAGGAGCCTCCCAAACCAAACCATTCTATGATTCTGTGGTCTTGAACACTGTGCCCTCTTAAAAAAATCCCCAAAAACCAAAGCCACATGCACAAAACAGGGAAACCACCTTCTCAGTGGTTTTAGTAGTTAGTTTAGTAGTTTAGTCTCATTCTTAGTAGTAATGGTGTCACCAAAACTACTGCCTCACCTGGTTGCTTATAAACACCTATTAAAATTCATTTTTTAAATTTTAATTAGGCTATATCCTGTGACACAACCAAGATGTAAAATGTTCTTTAAGAAGCTAACATGACCACCAAAACTTTGTATACTCACATCAGTTAGGTGTATTTAGCATCTTTGTAGAGAACCTTTTTGTATATTTAGTGCACATAACCCAGTTTTAAAATATGTGTAGTGTCATATTTCTCAAAACTGTGTTTTATCTGTACCGTTTTGGATGTTTTTATTTATTTATGTGCTAATGTCTCACTTGTTTGTTATTCTTTTTTTTTTCTGCTGTTTTCAACTTTCCTGCTATTTTTTTTCTTTTCTTTTCTATCTCTAAAAGAAAGAAATAAAAAATACTAAAGAAAAATAAATGTGTGAAAGAGAAAGGGAAATATCAAACCTGTTTGAAAAATAAGCATTACAAAACTCAGCACAAAACAAAGGAAAAATATTATGTGTTCCCTTTTATGCCATTTTTGCTAAAAAATGTGAGAAGAAAGGAGCAAAACAAGCTTTTACTTTCAAGTTTTAATTAACAAGAAATATCTTAATAAACATACACACTTTTATAACTTTTTAAACTTTGTTAATTGGAAAAGTAGGGACGTACACCCAAGTTGCACCTCACTGAATGCAAACAATTATAAAAGTAAGTGAAACTGTAAGTGATAATGAGAAGCTCTATTTGCAACTGTGCTGAAATGTCTGCCTAGATCCTCTCTGAGGCATTCATACACCATATGTTTCTAGAAAATTGGTCACAAAATTGTCTTCAAAATCGACATCCTCCAAATGTTAAAGGTTTGACTTTGGTTTGTACTTATCATCATTCTACAAAGGCAAAAGTTCTTTTACTTTTATCTTACACCAAGGCCTTTCTCCATTTCAAGAAGCACTAGCACAGTTAAGATGCTCAGGTTTTTCTATAATCCCCTACACCCACCTGATGGGTGATGCCTACAATGGAAACCTTTTATCACCACAGGATGAGTGAGAAGTTGCAATATTAGTTTCTAATATTTGTCATATTTACCAATTCCACCATATTCTTTTTTTGTCTTATAACAGAGGAACACCTAAAGGCAAGGTTGTGTTGGAGAGACTTGATCTCGTTGGATGGGGCTTTGAGCAAGTGGAAGGTGTCCCTGCCCATGGTTGGAAGGTTAGAATGAGATAATTAAGAGTTTTCAAGCATTGGAACAGACTGCACAGGGACGTTTGGGAAGTCTAGGGAAGTGCTGGAGTCACCATCCCTGGAGGTGTTCAGCAAATTATTGGATGTGGCACTCAGTGCTGTGGTTTAGCTGACAAGGTGGTGTTCAGTCACAGGATGGCCTTGAGGTCTTTTCCAGCCTCAATGATTCTATGACTTTATCTTTGAGGTCCCTTCCAGCCCAAACCATTCTACAATCTCTAAAGTTCAGGCAATGAAGAGGTGGCTTTTTCGGATGTGTTATGTTACTTGGCATGTGACACAAACAGTTTTTCGGTCATATGGAAAACTTCCTTGAGAAACCAAAGGAGGCAGTGGCAGAGAAGAAAGGAGCTAAACAGGGAGCAGCAGCAAAAGGACCCAAGGGTAGCTGGAGGAAGAGGAGGGGCTGCAGGCTTGGAGCAGGGATCTTCCCCTGGCAGTCCTGGAAGCCCTGCTGGAGCAGAGACCCTCCCTGCAGCCCAGGGAAGGGCACACACAGGAACAGGGAAATGTGCCAGGAATGTGTATTCACATCTTTAGCAAATGTTTATTAGAAAATGTAATCCTAGTATTCAGGTCATTAAAATATCAGCTTGCCTTAGAGAAAAAAATGTAAACAGCAGCATGAGGTGAGTGCAAAAATGTAGATGGAAGTTCAATACAGGAGAAAAACTCCTTTGGAATGTGTGTTTTATTAAATCTCTGTGGTAGTTTCCACCTGGGGACTTGAAAGTCCTTTAGCAAATGTTAATGAAATAGAGCTAAGTCATCATAGGTCATTATTTGTTATTCATAAGAAATTAATTACTTTAGCTTAAAATCACATTGCAATTAGGCTACTGAAATAGTTAGAAACATCTAGTAAAAGCCATATCAGTCATTACACAAATGTTTGCATATTTTTGTTTAAACAGGGAGATAGCAGCAGAGCAAACTAAACCAGAGGATGTTTGCCAAGTGTGTTTTTTTTAACATCTTCTACGGAATAATATGAGAAAAAAAGACACAGCAAGTGGTTCTTGCATTTCTCAGGCTATTTTTCATACTCTTAGGATCTTTCTTCCTTTTCCAATTTGGAAACAGTGTTTTGAACTATATCAGTTCCTGCTTCCCTATCTTATTTTTCCCATCTTGCACATCTAACTCTTTCCTTTAATGTGAGCTGGATTTAATATCCTGTCCCTTTCACCATTTAAAATAAAGAAACATGGAGTATCAATGCTCAAGTGTGTTGTGCAGAATCAACCAACCCTCATTACAGCCCACCATGGACATTTGAGAGGATCAATGATGTTGCATGGTGATATAATCCCCATGGCACACCCTAAAGATACACAGAGACACAACAGGAGAGGTTCCCCCAATAAAACCCAGCCCTGATTGCCCCAGGCCCATTCCAGGAGCCCTAAATCCATCAAAAGCCAATCTGTACAAATCCAGGGAAGTACAGGGGCACAAAGAAAATCAGGAACACAAATTAAGGGCTCAGAGAATGGGACACCCTCTCTGATCTCCTCCCAGGGGGTTGTCCCAGAAGACCCTCAGTCCCACTGTTGAGAAGGGAAATGTATCCAAAAGAGTCAGTGCTGGAGCACCTTTGGGATTGAGAAGGTTGCTGCCAAGGGGTATAGGGAGACGCTATGGGATGCAAGGGAAAAGCATTTTGGGATTGAATAGGATTTATTATGGCCAAAGCTGGGGAAAGGGACAGATCTAGGTAGTGTGAAGGAGGAAAAAATGTGTGAAAACAGGGATAAAATGCATAAAAAGGGTTCATCATGTCCAAGTATCTGCTTCAAAGTATATTTATTCAATCTCTTTCTAGATTTTTTTTTTTTTTTTTCAGGGTGAGATGCTCTCTGTTCTTCAAGCAGTTTTTTTGTGGTCCTGTGGGCTCATGTGTCCAGTTGCCAACAATTTGGAATCCTGAGATCAAGGGGCTCAGCAGACAGAGTGTCTGAGTCCAGATGCTGGCAGGATCTGCCTTCCTTTCCTGTCTGGCATATCGGGTTTACTTACTTGATTATGATGTGGTTACTAAGGGAAGGGCAGTTGCTGCAGTCCCAATATTATGGTTTTGAGACACTTGTTCATTACTTATAGCTTGTTCAGCTTCTTCAGCCCTAAGAAACTTCTAATGAGTGCATTTAATATTCAGGCTTTCAATTTTCTGTTTTTTGCAGTTCATTAATTTGAACAGTAAGTTCATCCTTTTTGACACTAAACTGCAATCATAAACTGTCTGGGTGAAACACTCTACTGATAAATCTAATAAAGTAATTTTTCTTAGACTATCTATCATACTTAAATTATATATATTACAACAACCTAAGATGCACCTGCTGAAATAGATGCTATGAA
>VYXF01011311.1:229155-249162 GCA_013397295.1 Polioptila caerulea | reverse complement strand
TTTCCACCCTTTCTTAACTAAGTTATTACAAAGGATCTACCAATGTCAGTATTTGGTCCAAAATCTGGGCAGTGACAGGTCCATCTTGGAACTGGCTGGATCTGGCTTTGTTTGACACAACAGCAGCTTCTGCTCTCTTCCAGCAAAAGGCTCCCCTGCATCCTCCGTCACTAAAACCTCGCATGTAAACCCAATGTAACAATTTTACAGAAAAAAATATCAGCTTTCTAACTAAGTAAATGCTTTTTTTTTTATGCTTTGTTTCTCAATATTGCCATATTTTGGTGAATCAGGCTTGGGAAAACACTACATAGTCCTAATAATTAACTATCAAATAATCCTATTTTTGGACACCTTTTCATGTCAGAAACCCCAGGTTTACAGACCCTCCTTGTGAGACCAAAATGTAAGAACTGAGAACTGCACCTGAGAGGAAATATTTGAACGTCACAGGGCTTGGATCGCAGGCTTGGAAAGAAGTTCGGTTTGCAGGGATTGGAACTGAATCAGCTTAAGTCAGAGCAAGGAATGAATCTTCAGAGGGATTCATCACATCAAGGCTTTCCTTATCACCAGAGTCAGGAGGCTTTATCTGTGCCCAGCAAAGCACTGAAACCCAAGAAGCCAAGGAGTTCAAGCTGTCTGCCACACAGAAATCACTTCTCTCTCCATCTGTCATTTAAACATAGACATCATCTGGTCTGTGCTAGCTTTGAAAGAGTCATGATTACTTCCCCAGACCACTGAGCTATTGCAGTTTTGGGATGATCTGGAGACTGATCAACTCTTTTTTTTCTGAGCCATTCCAACCTCTTTAGAGATAGTCTTAGAGACTGATGTCATTATCTGTAGCAGAGAACCGAACAGGAGATGTCTCATCATAAAGTGAAAAGTGTGAAGGTCCCTTCTTGTTGCCAAAATAGAGAAACTTCTTATTTTGAGAGAGAAAGAGATTTGATGAGGGGAAAAAAAATTATTCAGCAAAGATTGTCTTTGGTTCAAGATACCATCCTATGAAGAGGAAATTTTTCTTGGTACATCTGCCTGCAGTACTTGGCACAGCCCCCGGGAACAACACGATCTCTGTAGCATCTGGTAATTGTCAGAGCTGTTACTTGGGCCGTTGCTGTTTACTATTGTTTGTTATAACTTTCTAACACCTTCCCACATTCCTTATGAATAAGCACACCTACTTTTTCTTGGGATCCCTAAATTTCAAATTTTCCTCAAAAAGTGAGAGTTTTGAGTTGCCAACAAATCACTCAGGAGAAAAAATTGTGCATCAAGATTAGAGCAGATGGGTAAGCACAGATAACAGTTTGAAATCATGGAAAAGGAGAATGAGACATTTTCCTGCTTCATCCATTCCTTTTTCTGCCTATAATCTCTCTTGCTGGCTTTGATATCTGTCTGGATTCTGTATAAAGGAGATGGGAAAAAACTAATTTGACAGAACAGTGAATGGTATTTCAGTAGATTATCAAACTGCATCAGCCACTGAAGGGATCCAATTCTCCAACTCTGCATCCCCTCCTGAAAGAGTAGCGTTCTGTATCCAAAAGAATAGGGAGATATTTCCACTAGCTGTGGAGAAGAAATGGATGGGACATTTCCAAATCTGTTTACCAAGGTAGGGGCTGATTATGTTTTCTCACCTGTATTGGTGACCTCATCTTTTGTCAAAGATTAAATTATAGAGAAATAAACAGCCTCAGCTGCCAAGCTTGCAACTCTACTTCAGCACAATCTTACATCTTTGTTTCCAAAGGCAGCTGTTGAAAATATTTTTATTAAAGCAGTTAAATTAATTAATTTACAGAAACTTTTTTTCTTTGAGAAAGAAAACTGTTGTAGTACTCTTTCTATGAAGCAAAATGTGTTTAAACTGAAAACAATGCTCTGGAGATTTCTAAGTGTCTGTCACTGTGTCTCGCAAGGCAAAAAAATAGGGAGAGGTCACTGTCAGGATATGACAGTCTTCTGCCATTTTATATTTGACATTTTATCTGTGCCAAAAGTATCTGAAAGTTGTGTTTGGGGCTGGCAGACTTCTCAGGACCTATGGAGGGGGATGCTCCCTGGAGTGCCAAATGGAAGGTGGGAAGAATGCATTATCACACCAAAATTCCAAAATATCTGAAGTGTACATAAGCTCTATTTTAGAGCCCTCATTCCTCACATGGGAAATGCTGATGTGAAGATTTCAGGTATTAACAAATGGCAAGAATTAAAATGAATGCAAATATTTACTAATTTATTTTTCTGATATATTTAAGTCTACTGAGAGACATCATAAATTTGATATTTTTAATTGAAATTTAACACTGCACAATTCTTCTTATGTTGTTATTATTACTCTTACTACATTACACATTATTTTTAGTAGTTGTTTCTCACAAAATTTCTCAGATGTCCTGTATAGATCACTCCCACTATAAATCCCAGTGCACTAAAATAGTTATGACATATTCTCCCTTTCCAACATGCTCTGAAGACTGGGCTGTTATATTATGAAAACCTTTGTATTCCATGTAAAATTCAAACAAAATTGTGATTTTTCAATCTTTATAGCATGCCAAATATCTTTGGGAAGAGTTAGGGGTTTGTTTTATAAATAAACACACTGACAGGATCAAAAGCTGTTTGAAAACTTCACACAAAACTTTTAGGATGGATAGATAGATAGATAGATAGATAGATAGATAGATAGATAATATTGTGCCACAATAAATTTTCCATTCAAACCTTTTATAATAATTCAGGAAGTTCAGCATAGATTTTAAAACATTCTTGGATATGCTGTTGTGTTTAGCTAATTGGAGTGTAAACTGCTAGAGCTGGGTGAATTTCAGCATCAAAGTTACATGTTTTGCTCTCTTTAAGTGTTATTTTTTCATTAAAGACCTTATATAAGCAGTATCCTTTTCCTTATTTTCTTCCTCCATTGAAACCCTAGAAAACAGAAATCAAAAAACAAACACACCCTCATTTTTAGACAGTTCTTCTGGTTCCCCAAATCGTGTTCCTGACTTCCTTACACTTCACTACCTGTGAGCAGCTTTTTTCCTTCCCATCTACATGGTCACAGCAGTGCTCCCCAGGATCAGTACTGCAATCTTGTGTAGACAGAAGAGGGGGAGATGCTGAATGTTTGTGTATCTTAACAGACTCTCTGTTACGTCTTTGGAAGGAAATGTGCATCGGCTGAAGCTTTTCCACTAAATATTTCTCAATTCACAATATTGCTTAATGACTCTAAAAGACAATTTTCTTGCTATATTAGAACAACAAGAAACTGTAAAAAATTAGATGCAAAATGCATTTTAAAAGCTCAGAAGGGCAATTATAAACCCAGGCAAAACCATAGCTTATCTAATTTCAGCATCTTTTATTGAACTGCATGAGTAGTTCCTATGAATGGTGAAATATTGTGCAGCATTGTATTTCTCCTGTTAAAAAAAATAAAATTAAATGTCCTAAATAAAAATTTTGATTTGGATGGGTTTGATTTCATCATTTCAAAACATTTCTTATTCTTCAATGAATAGGAGAGGAAACAGAAGGGTAAGTTACATGTAGAAATCGTGATTCATGCTGAGAAATCTTGTTTCCAGCTATTTGGGATTGCTTTTTCTTAAAGAAGCGATCAAGAAAAAAAAACAAAAAAAACAAAAAAAACCCAATACTGAACAGATGTTTCATAGGCAGTTTATTAAGAAAAAGGGGAAAATTAAAGGAGGTAAGGGATTTGTTATTGTGGCCTTGACTTGCTATGTATCCAAAGGTCAGCTGAAAGTTGCAAAGAAAATCAATTTGTCACATGCTGCTCTGCATGAGTTTTTTCTGTCAATGACCTGGAGAGAAAATGCTACACAGACAGAGCTTGACATCCTCACAATAACAAACACAAGCTTTTGACTTTTCCACTGTCCTGTAATGCCTGTCTCTCCACCCAGGTTCCCCATGTATGTCTTACACCAGCAAGCCCTCTTGTTCAGGCACCCTGTGACAATGAAAATAAGAAATCTGCCATGGGGTGCTGAAATAAAAGGAGAAAGTGCATCACAGGATCTTAGAATGATTTGGGTTTAAAGGAGCCTGAAAGGTCATCTCACTCCAACCCCCCTGCCATGGGCAGAAACACATTTTTCTAGATCAGATTGCTCAAAACCCCATCCAGCCTGGGCTTGGACACTTCCAGGGATGAAAGCCTCAGCTCCCCTTGGTAACCTTGCCAGGGCCTCACCACCTTTTGAGTACAGAGATTTTTCCTAATAACTCAGCTAACCCTGCTGTCTTTCAGTTTGGAGTCATTTCCCCTCATCCTGTCACTGCATGCTCTTGTCAAAAGTCTCTTTCCAGCTCTTCTGTAAACCTCCCTTAGGCTCTGGAAGGTGTTATAAGGTATCCCTGGAGCCTTCTCTTCTCAAGATTGAACTACCCCAGCTGTCTCAGTGTGTCTCCAGAGCAGAGCTGCTCCAGCCCTCTGAGCATCTCCATGGCCTCCTCTGGCCTTGCTCCGACAGGTCCACATCCTTCCTGGGATGTTCTGGGGGTGCCAGAGCTGGATCCAGCACTGCAAGTGGGGTCTCACCAGAGCAGAGCAGATGGGCACAATCCCCTCCCTCACCTGCTGCCCACAGGGCTTTGGGTGCAGCTTTGGTTTCTGGCCTGTGACTGCACAATTGCCAAGTCATGTTGAGCTTCTTGTCCATCAACACACCCAAGTCCTTCCCCCCAGGGCTGCTCTCAATCCATTTTCTACTCAGCTTGTGTTTGTGCATGGGATTGTCCTGACCCATGTGCAGGACCTTGGTGTATTTGAATTCCATGAAGTTCTGATGGGGTGATAAAACTCCCTGCATCTTCAAAGTACGTGGTGTGGACCCAGATTACTGCTTAACTGTCACTAAAATATTTTTTTCAGGTAATGGTTTGTAAGCCAAAGACAGGCAAGTATTATGAAACATGGATTTGTTGAGATAATGTAACTAATAAAGATTTAATATATAAATAACGTAATAAAATTTAATAATGCCATTAACAAGTCTCCCAGGGTCCTCTCTGGGATTCCTTAATCCCAGCGAGGTTTATATAGATTTCATTTTCCCTGTGAGTCTCAAGTTTGCTGTACAAACCTCAAACATACAAACACAGCAGCTTGGCCACAAGTGCCACATCAAGCTGCAGGTTCCTATCCAGTTAACATCAGGGATGTGTCTGAGCTCATAATTTTCCACATTTCTCTATTTGAATTTAGGAATGAAGTTTTTAGACTTACATGAAGCTGCTTATTCTATGGGATTTTTTTGCATCTCTAAAATAAGTGTTTAATGAAAAAGGATTTTTAAGAGTGACCAGTGCCTCCTGTGAGTAGGTAAGCCTGATACTCTGAGTGTGACTTTTACCAGATGAATACAGAGCACTTGAAAGGTGCTTTAGACAATTCCTCCTTCTATAAATAGAAAGAAATATACCTTTTGGAAAAGTAAAAAATCTAAATCCTATTTAGCCTGGGAAACTGATTCCTGAAAAAGAAGTCATGTTGAGATGATCAGAACTGAGTGGGTAAAATATGAAGTAATAAACTGATCATTAATGAAGGAAAATTACTGATGCTGCCCCCACCTGTGTGGATTCTCTGACGTCTGGTAGTGTTTTCAGACTTTTCATCAGTGGGAAGTTTTGTCCTCTCCTCTGCCATGTTTTCATGGAAATTATCAGAGTGTGGTACAACTTGAGCCATGAATCCACAAACTTTTGCTGAGGTTGGGTAACAGATTTAGAAGATACTTGGTGAACGCAGGAGATTGTGGAAATACTGATGATAGGAAGACACTAATCTTAATCATCCAGCATTTGGTTCCATAGTGGATTGGTTACAAAGAAATATGTTTTTAAACTTCTTGGTCTTGCATTCAAAGTCAGTGCAATGCAATTGAAATTCCTATCTTCATAAATATATATATAAATCCCTAATTAAAATCAGTAGTCTATTCAGCTCATAAATCTGTTGAGGAAACTATTTGTCCTTCAAAATGTACACTCTGCTTTCCTGTTTCACATGCTAGTTTTCATCTGATACTTGGGACGGTTTAATTTTAATTTTTTTTCAGTTCAGTATAAATTTTTCTATATTAAATAGAATAATTCTCTGTAATTTGACAGAGAATTGAATAATAAGAATCCTTTTATAGGAAAATGCTAGTCATTAAATGAATGTAGAGAATTATTGATAGGGAACTGATTATTAAACTGAAATCTGGACTCTGTTAGGAGATGCCATACAGGCAGTTGTTATAAAAACAGAGGTGTGATAATAAGAAGAAACTGTCCCTAGGGACAGTAAATGTGAAAAATGAGAGAGAGGCTTATTGAGCTTGTTTTCTCTAGGCTGAAGGCTTTCTCAGCTGCATCAGGGTAATGTAGACTGATCCCACTTATAAGTGAAAAAGGCAGATTTTTTTCGTGGGAATTTGGTCTCTTCTTTGACCACCCCCTCCTGATAGCCCCTGACTTCATGGGGAGTCCTGTTTCTTGGCTGTGGGAATGGTCAGATGTCCAGAACAGGAATAAGCCTGGAGATATTTCCAAGGGTGCCCCTCAGCAGCTGCAGTTCTTACAACAATTCTTCCCTCTTTGCCTAGACCACCCTCTTTATTTTATCATGCAAACAATTTGAAAATCTCAAGCTGCCTTCTCCTTGCAGAGAAGGAATAAAGCCTTCTTTATTAATGTTAAAGGAACATTTGCCTCCTTGAGAGGTATAGTTGGATTTTCCCAGAAAAACTTCTGGTACAGCCTTGGCCCAAAACTAGGTGGGATTTTTCCATCATTTTCCACTGTGACTCACTGTGATCTCTGTGTATTGATTGCAAGTACACAAGACACAAACACTCATTTCAAAGCCCTTCTGTGTCTGCTCCTTCAGCTGCCCAGTATTTTATTTTACTCCATTTCATAAACTGAAGATTTTGATCATTTGTGTGGGCAAGCTTCTTGCACTGTTTGCCAGTCCATCAATAAAATAACATTCTTATCTCTCTGTGCTGCCTTGTGGTGAGATCAGGGTTAACCCACAGTCCACGTAATCTGTAGGATCCTTCTCTGTCTCCAAGTGTCCAGCTGAGTTTGCATGTGTTTGTCTAAATACTGATCTTCTGCCTTTCCTGTATAATGTATTGAGGGGAAAGAACATGTGATTTGTTGTTTCTCGTAATTAAACACTGATCACTTTTGCTATTGAAATGTTCTACCTGAACATTATTAATAAAATATCTAAAACTGAAATATTCTTCAAAATAAGTTTGTTAATGCAGTTTGGCAAACTCACTTTTTCATGGAAAATCTTTTGCCTCTGATATTGTGGTTCTGACTGTATGTCAAAGACAAGACTACACATTTTTAGAGAACAGAGTATCAGTAATCAGGACCTGTCATGCAGATCTGCTGGGAGAATTTTTCCTTTATTGTCTATTCCCTAACAAGCTGGTGCCTAGTTCATGTCAATGGGACTCATTTGATGTGATATAATGAGAGATGCAGTTGTGCCAGTCCTGTGCAAAGTGAAAAACAGGTCAGAAAAGTTTACCAAGGATCATGCTAATGAGTTCAGAGCCCAAGATGTACCAAAAGAAGTCTCTTCTCAAATGTTGCTGTTAGACAAGCAGCTTTATTCTTCTGCCAATTTTACTGTCTCCTACTCAGCATCCACTTAATTTAAAAAAGAGTGATACCTAGATCAGTGTAGTCTCCTGTGAGTTCACACAGTTTAGATGAAAGGGCAATACTTTTTCCCTACAGCAAAAGAAAGTGAAGGTTAGTTGTGAGTAAGGACTAGAACTCTAGGTAGGGTGGATTTTTTTGATGTTTTGCTGTCTTAAAATTTGTGATCACGTAAGAGACGGGTAGTTCACAATATTTTATAGCTCTCTGACTGAGCTTACAGCAGTACTTGTTTACACTTTGGTGGCATCCTAAGATTTCCTGTGTGCCATTGTTAAAACCATGTATCCAAAGAAAACTGAGAAAATTCCCCAAATATCATTCAGTTTTATTCTTTCTAGGGAATTTGGGACTATATGTGTGTGTATATGTATTCAACTTTCAAATTTTGACCTTTCAATTTACATTTTATTCAAACTTTTATTTTCATATCTCTTGTGAGCAAGAAAAAAGTGGTTGCAGACATAAGGCAATTTAGAGTCAAAGGACAGATTATCAGATGTTGTAAATAAATTACTTAGGGCAAAATAACAAAGATGAGTGGAAAAGCCCTCAGGATAGGAACACCATTGTGCTATGTGCAGATTAAATCTCTCATCCTCACCAGGCAGATCTGATCACTTAAAAAACTCAGATTGCTGTGAAAGGAGTTGTTCAGACTCTGATCTCAAACATTGTAGCAGAAGTCCATTATTTTTTACATTGCCTTACCTTGTTTTTGCACTATTAACTGATCAGCAACCGATTTATTCCACCTTCTTCTCTTCTTACATATACAAGATGCAGCAAGACTAATTATATTCCTATCTTGTCCATATCTTCCAGGAAAATGCAATTCCTATTTTGCAGATGGGAAATGAACCCCCTAAATGTGGGGTTTATCTCCTCTAATTTAGACCCATGTAATGAAGAGTTCTCCATCCGAGTTGGTCAAGAGAATTCTATCTATAGAAAACGAAGAGAAATGGATGCAATTCATCTTCCCTATTCTGGAACTCTTGTAAAATTAAAGAACTACACCAGGAATGATTATTTATTTCCATTCACCATAAAAGAGAGTTCAGCAATAGATGTCTGCAAAGTGAAGAATGATGTGCCCTACCTCAGCAGAGTGAGTAATCTTCCCAAAATAACATTTCTGGCCTATGGATATTTCCAGATACAGCATTGAAACACCAAGGTAACTTCACAGCTCTCACTGTAGGCTGGTGTACTTTGCTCAGAACTACTGTAATAAACTGCTACTTGCTGCTGAAAGAAAAGATCTGAGATCTATAGCCACATTGCAAAATGCCTTAACAGCAGCAAATTTATGCTTTCAGCATCAGTGAGGAACTAAACTATTGTGCTCAAGCCTAAAGTCTGACCACTGCATTATTTTTCTTTGTGCATTAAGACCCCAAGTGAAATATGGTAAAGAGAATTTCTCAGAGTAGCTCATCCAAGAGGCAGAAATGCATCCTCCAGACAACCCACACTCTTCTGGCTGACCCAATGTTATGGAATCAGCTTCACATTTCACCCCACAGTGAGCAGATGCTGGAATACCCACATCTGTGATTTGCAGATCAATACAGGAAATCTTCTTGTATATAATTTCACTTCTGAAGTGCTTTTTAGGAAAATAATCTTCAGGAGAAAGTTAACATGCTGGCATAGACTGTTGGAAATACACAGACCATTTTCTAGGCATAGAAAAGTACCAATGGCTTTAGGGGAAATTTTCCAGGCAATATCTTCTCTATCAATATGTTAAAATAATCAAGTTAAAAATGCAGTATATCCCTTACTGCTAATTTTAACCTGCCCATACTGGACAGGGTAATGAAAAAAAAAAAAATATTTTAACATTGATTATTTTTTGCCTTATAGCACTAGTAATATTCTTTGTTTGTTTTGATTTATAAAGATTTGTGAAGGATACCCAGACTGAAGTTTTTACAGGAGACTTGGGGAAATACAAATATTCTATATTAATATCCTCAAATCACTCAGAATCTCATGCTCATTAGAAAAAAAAACTTGATTATTCTAGCTACATTAGAGAAATCTGAATATTTTAGAAAAAAACCCAACCCTGTCATTCATTACCTTCTACATGAATAATTTGCCCTCTCCTGCAACCCATTCCTTTGGGGGGCCCTTGTTTTAGGTGTTCTGATTCTGTCAGAGCAGTGGCATCAGTGTGTCTGTGGGAGCCGAGTGCTGCTGTAAATCACTGAGTGAGAGGGCACAGCCCTGCAGCTGCGGATCCAGGAGAGCCCTGCACCACCTCCAGCCAAGAGTTAGAGTCTAAAATAAACTTTTTATCCATGACTGAATTCAAGGTCAAGTGGCACTCTCTCAAATAGAGGAGAGGTTTGCATATTATCAGCAAGCAGCAGCAAAGCAGCCAGAACAGTGTGGTTGGTGTCCAAGGCTGCAATCTCATAAAACACAAATGATGGTTTCAACCCAGTTCCCAGGGAGAGCCGCTCTGAAAGAGAAGCAATGAAAGATTCTGTGCATGTGGTTAATTCTCTCCCTGATACTCTTTTTTCAAATCTGTAAAGAAACAAAGTGGCTAGAAGGTGTAAATTTTTCCCTTCCTTTTGCCGCCTTCTTCCCTTTCTCCTTCCTCTTTCCTTTTTCCCTTCCCTTTTCCCCTTCCCATTCCTTACCCTCCTCTTCTCTTTCCTCATAAAAAAATCAATGTTCTTAGACTTTAACCCATTGTTAGTACTGTTACTGTGCTTGTTGTAAAGTTGGATTAAGCAAATGCTGTCCCTAATGATCCAATAACTCAGTGTTTTCCTGTTCTAATATATTCCTTAGAGTTTCTTCAAAAGTATAAGGACAAGTTTGATTCCCCTTTTCATTGTGAAAAATTGTTCCATCAGCATCTTTTTACTCATGAAACATAATCTGAATAACAAAAGATACATTTAAAGTTTAATATTTCAATATTAGCATATCAATATACATTCTTATTCAGGAGGCAAATTTCTTACTCACTAATTAAACCTATTTTGAAATAAAAAAAATTATTTTAGAGGAACAAAATCCATAAACAATATTGCCTAGAATATTTATTGCAAACTGATTGTGACTGGAGAAAGACCTTAGCTGCTGGCTTGCCAGAACTTTGACAGCTGGAAATAAAACTCTGACTTACCCAAGCTGCACCAGGTACAGCAACTACTGAAAGCTCGTTGCTTTTTTGTAGCCTTTCATTTCATCCAAGTCAACTGCTGATGAGATTAATTAATTCCTTGACTTTTTATTAAGGCAAAATGAATTCAAAGCCACATTGCAAGTTATAGTTGTTGCAATTAATTAGAGTCTTCAGACCAAGAACAGTGGAGTCGTTTTCAGTCCCACTCTGTGAAAAACACAGTATGTTTGGGTAATCTATGTGCAGACATTCATGTTTGTGTCAGAAATTCTTGGTCTGAAAAGCTTTTTGTTCACTGGCCAAAGCCAAACTGCATTATAGTGAGATATTTCTTTGTCCTATAATAATATTGGTGATGTATGGAAGCATTTAGTTAACACTCTTGTAACAGCATAGAAATTTGGTCCATTGATAACAATTCTTGTCCACTACAGAAAAGTGTTGTTTCATGTCTAACAAGCTGTTGAAAACACACTTCTTACATGTTAAGAGATAAGAAATAGTTTCATCATCCAGGAGCTGTTTTGTCTTACGAGAGAATATTTGGCAGCAGGTTGAGGAAGGAGATCCTTCCCCTCTGCTCTGCACTGGAGAGGCTGCACTGAGTGCTGTGTCCAGTGCTGAGCTCCCCAGTACAGGACATTCATGGACATACAGGACAGAGTCCAGTGAAGGGCTCAGAGGAGGATTAAGGGGCTGCAGTCCCTGATGTATAAAGAAAGGCTGAGAGAGCTGGGACTGTCACCCAGGAGAAGAGGAGGCTCAGAAAGGACCTTATTAATGTTATTAAAACACGGAGAAAGGGTGAAAAGAGGTCAGAGAGAGGTTCTTTGCAGTGGTATCCTGTCACAAAATCAGAGGCAGCAGGTGCAACTGAAATATGGGAGATTCCTTCTGAACATCAAGAAAATCTTTTTACTGTGGCAGCGACCAGGAACTGGCACAAGGTGCTCAAAGGGGTTCTGAAGTTTCTCTGTTCAGAGAGGTTTAAAAGCCACCTGAACATGGTCCTGGGCAAACCAGTCTAGGTAGCCCTGCTTGAGCAGGGTTGTCCAACAAGATTACCTCCAGGGTCCCTTCCAACCTCAACCATCCTGTGATTCTACAGTAAACTGGACTCCCCAGGATCCCAGAAACAGCTAAGCTGCAGTCTCTCTTTCTCCACCAACTGTGATGATCTGTATTTTTTTAAAAGACTTTCAGGAAGTGAAGTCCTTGTCATCTCTGTAGCAGAATACTCTCATCCTGCTTGAAAACTCTGTAAGGGAAAATAAAGTTTCTGGCATACAAAATGTCATATATGCATCTAGGCAAAGACCAGGACAGATCCTGTTAACAATTCATTCACAGATCGAATATTCCAGACTCTTTTCTGCTCTCCTGTTTAGCCATGTCATGCCATTTGTAGAGTTCACACTCATATCATCCCTGCTCTTCTCAGAAAGGTTAGCAACCCCTCTGACCTGCTGGATGAGCTTTTCTTTGATTCTGATCTAGCCCAGTTCAGTAAAAATGGGCCAGGTGAGTTTAAAAATAGTTTATCTTTGCTAACTTGGGTCATGGAGATTGAAGTAATTTTGGTAGCTACACTTCAAGCACGTGGAACAAAGATCAAGAGGGCACCTTGGTGGGGAGGCAGTGACCAGAGGCTGTAGCAGGCTGTGACCAAAGGCTTTCCACTGGCACAGAGGCACCTGCAAAGTGTCTCAATAGTAGAATAACAACTCAGTAGTTAACACCAACAGTTTTTACTTCTTAGTAATGTATAAAGAAATTAGAAGGAATATTTATGTGGTATTTTCTCAAAGCAGTGTTAAAATTCCACACGGCCTTTATTGAAATCCACATTAATTCACATTAATTTCACTGCCTGTATGGAACTTTTCCAGAATCAAACCTGTGAAGGTCTGATGTGGTCCATGGAGGAAAATAATGGTTAAGACATTAATTTCAGATGCAGAAGTTCTTAAGCTTGTTACCTGCAAATCACAAAATATTATAGATAACATTAATTTTGTGAATATAATTGTCAGCAAGGGAAGCAAAAAAAAGTGATAAAAGAGAATGGGAACAAGAGCAGAGTATTGGCTTTCCTTTCAAATCCTGCAAAAAATCTGATCCATCCATAGTCCTTTCCAGCACAGAACAGGAGTCCAACCACTTATGATATTACATCATTTCTCCATTTTAATTGTATCTTACAGAACCTAGAATTAAGACAACAAAGTTTTAACTTTCATTTCCAGAAGGATAAGAGGATATGTAATATAGGCATTAATCAACACTTCTGTAAAAAGGAGGAAATACTAAAAATCCTCCTGAAAGAGGCTCCCTTACACAAGCATTCCCCAAAAATGTGGTAAAAAATAAGAATAAATAAATGAAAAAATAATACACTCAACTTTCTGACAAGAAAAGCTTTCAGTTGTAATGGTAATAGCAGCCTTCCAAGGATTTCAGATCCTGCCTTTTAGAGGAGTTCCTTCAGAATCTGGGTCTCCCGATCACTCCAGATCAGTCTTGGACACCAAGTTACATTTTCTTTTACATTTGTGGAGATTTTTCCAATTGTTCTGGGTTTTAGATCTTGAAGAATCAGACTAGAATTTTCTGGAGTTTCTTCACAGTATGTCACACATTCAGAGAGAATGCAGTTAACTGTGAATTAATTCACTGAAAAAAGAAATATTGTATGAAGTGAAATATGAAAGAATGTATTAAGGATATCGAAAGACAATTTGTCTGCTTTAAAGAAAACTGAGGTAAGGTTGCTCTTGTTCCAAAAAAGAAAGCATAGTTATGCTTTTATCACCTAGGTACTCTGAAGGCTCTAACAAGTATATTAAAAAAAATACTAATTATTTGTTAAAGGATGTTGGATTTTGGAATAACTAAAAAACCCTCAACATAATGAATCCAGTAAAAAACAGTAAGATTCTTAAATTCTGCTATTGAAACTGATGGATCAAAACAATACAGATTACTAGAAAGAAAAAACAATTTAGGTGGTCAATAATTTTCTGTACATAGAACATTCAAGGTCACCTTTAATGGTAAGCATAGATTTTATAGTACAATTTAATTTATGATGAATGGAAATACTGTATGCAAAAATATCTTTAAAACTGAAAATAATTAATGTATGATGTTTAAATTATATTTAATAATATTTCAAACCATATTGTAATAAAGAAATAGATAAATACTAAAATTTAGATTATTTATTAGGAATGCATACAAAATTACTTGAAAGAGTTAAACTAATGGAAAATGTGCACCCAGCTCAAGTGAGATTTTTCTACAGATATGTAATTTTTTTAAAAGAATTGACATTTCAAAAGAATTTTTTTGTAGAATAATCTTTAAAAGCAAATGATTTTGCTTGACTGCAGCTGTAGACATTGTCCTTCCAAAATGCCCTTCTTTCTCCTTTTCCTCTTTAATAAATTAAATAAACTGAGGGCTAGCTCCTAATAAATACACAGATTGATCTGGGGATCCTGAGTTAGAGGTGGCCATCTGCAGTACTTTTTTGGGTGGTGAGAAAGGTAGGACTGAGCCTTTGATGCCCTTGAGGATGGATGGAATTTAGCCAACAACAGTTTTCATGATGAACACAGCAATTTCTACTATGTTACACTTGCCCACACAGCTGTGCAAAAAAGAAATTTTGCATAGCACTTGCCTGTGAACTTCCTTTTGTTCCCTGAATGATTTTGGGAGAGACACAATTCCAAAATCCCTCTTGTGATAGGCACAGACTGGCTCAGCATGATACCTTTAGCCTCTCCTGTGTGAAACATCTTGTCATGCTCCCTTCCAGCAGAGTGAACCTGTGCTTGGCCACTGTGAGTTTCCCTCCTGGAACAAAACGTGCCATAGTAAAGCATTGAAATTCTCAGTGTGATAGCTCTCCATGAAACTGGGACAAAATCAGGGAACTTGGATCAAAATGTTACCTAAATCATTCAATTAGTTCTCCAGGATTTGTGAGTGTGCAATGTGTGTGTGTCCATTGTGCTCAATTTCCTTGGAAAATAATAAAAAAAAAATGAAATAAAAAAAGTTGATGTGTTCTCTCTTTTCCTAAAATGGGAGCAGGATCCTACTAGCAACAGCATTCTATTAGTGATTTTTGTTTTCAAGCCAGCTGCAGAAAATGATGCAGCAGAATATGTCAGCAGGTTTTATCACCTCCATAGCCAAATGGCACAAAAGAAAAAGAAAGAAGTAGTGAGAACTGGGAACAGCACAGGAGAAAGTTCTAACAGCTAAAATAATCTTAAAGCTCAGCAAAAAAAATGCTGGGAAAAACCTGGGGAAGCAGTCACATTTTGTCAGCTTTATTTTATGATAATTACAGTAATAATAAAACTAATTACATCACATAACACCTCTGTGAGGCAGGTGAGAAATGCTGGCAGGGAGGTAATGTCAAGATAGCAGATGAGCATGCATAATAGGGAAGCCAGATGAAGCTCTTCTCTGAACAGCTCCCATCTAGCCATGTTCAGAGGCCCTAAAAGGAGTTAAGTGACTAGAAAAATGACTTTTCTAAAAGAGCAATCATAAGAGGGTTGAAGTGATTATTGTTTGTGTGATAAAAGTTTTTTAACTAGAAAAAGAGGCAAAGAGAATTCTTGAACTTCTGCAGTTACCAACCAAAGTGATTTTGCTAACAGCTCTGATTATCAGGCAGTCAAGGCCAGGTGAAGTGGCCAGGAGAGACACAAGATGATAAAAGTGGTTTCTGACGCTCAGAAAGGTCCCACAGCACTTTGTTCTCTTCCTTGCTGTGTACTCCACTTACACTACAAGATGGCTCTCTGGCTTCTCAACTTATGACAAAAAACTAAAAGCTGACATGACATTATTCTAGCTTTGATGGGCAATTTCCCTGCCTGTTTAATGAACTAAATCACAGAATGACCAAACAAATAAAAGCCAGAGTTAACAGTGAAGTGTGAATAAGCACCTGGATGCCATAGAGGAACTGTGCATTTTCTGCATCAGGTAATGGTTGGACAGGCTCATCCAGCAGAGCCTTCCCTGTGCAGTACTGGTACAAAGAGTACTGGTACATATTTGGAATTCTCACCATCGCTGCCAGAACTAGATGTTGTGATTTTGTTTCTCTAATGACAATACAGAGGTGCAGGGTCTGACCAAATCACTCTGTGGTGTCTTGGATTTGTATTCACATAACACAGAGATGTCAAAGGCTGTGAGGTTCCAGCCAGTAGCACATTGTTCATACACAGCCCAGTGCAGTCAACACTAAATCATTCAGTCCAGTTCCTTCTGCAGCATCTGACAAATCTCTCTGTAACACAATTAAGTCCCCTAATTTCAGATTTTGATGAGACGAAATCCTATCCATTAAATTTAGGTCAGATTCCTTCTGTATGTGATGTATTAGTCTCTCACCTCTAAAACATGAAAAAAGCACTTCCACTCACAGAGGCAATAAGAGCATTTAGTAAAAGATGGTAGAAGATCAAACCACTCTCCAAAGCAACTTGTAAGCTCATGAACTGAGTGAGGCCTCACTGGCCTCAATTCCAGGCGCAGGAATTCAATGGTCCCCGTTGCTAAATTCAGGGAACGGTCTCTGACATGATTTTGGCAACATTCCCAGACAATTCCTGGACACAATTTAGATGTTAACACTCCCAATAAAGAACATGGGCAAAGCTACCTCAGCTAGAGAGTTGGACAACTAGCATGGATGCAAGTGTCCCTGTGCTGCTGGGGGAATCTGTGTCAGGGATCAAGGCAAGGGGTGCTTTGCAGCGTTGGAATTGCTGTGCAAGTGTGTAAGACACGTGTGCCATTCATCTCCAGGCATACTGAACAGAAGATTTTGGAACTTCCTGGTGTAACACACACTTTGTTCACAGTGAGAAGATAAAAGCATAGTTCTTACTCAGATGTCTTCACTTGTGGATCTTAAAGAAGCTGTATTGGGTTTTCATGGTGAGATTTTGGTATTGGGGGGCTGAAAGGGCAGCTTCTATCAGAAGACACCAAAAGCTATCCTTAGCTGACAGAGCCCTCATTCTCCATCCTCCTGCACCCCTTGGAAGGATGATGCAGAAGAGTTTAGCAGAACCTGGGAAGAAGGGAGAGGTGGAGTCAAGTTTAGTTTTTTTCCATCTTACTCAATTTAATTGGCAATAAATTAATTTTCCAAGTTACATCTGTTTTGCCCATGATGGTACTTGGTGAGGGATCTCCTTGTCCTTATCTCAAACCCATGATATTCATTTCCTTTTGATGGAGGGGGAATGACAGAGCAGCCTTGTGGGGACCTGGTGCCAGCCAAAGACAATGCACTACAGCAATTTTAAAGAGAAGGAAACTGTGGAAGATAATTTAAAAAAAAAAAAAAAAAAATTCTTAGCATACCAGAAGCTTCAGAAACAAGAAGTGCAATGAACTTTTAGTCACGATTTGACAAAAAAGTCAAAATGTTCAGTAGGTGCAAAATGCTAAAGAAATTTAAACCCTGGAAAGGAAATATTAATGGGTAAGTCAAAACATTTCACTTTGAAAATTAGAAAGTATTTGCTATCAATCTGACATGCATGAAAATACAAATTAATCAGAAATTCAAAATAAAAAAGGCTTTTCTAAAAATTAAGGGGGAGAAAGTCTGAAGAAATTTGTTGAACCAGCCAGAACTGCAATTTTCAAATTTTTTTGCCCTGGTTCTGAAAACCAGTATTCTCAATTTAATAAAAAATTATGGTAAAAATGAATTACCAGCCAATTGTTGTAAATATCAACCTTTTGTTGTATATTCTGAAAACTGAAGTATGGAACAAGAAATAATTGCAAAGGTTCATTAACAGAATTAAATATTTACTAGGAAATGTTACTATGTGAAAGGAAGGGAACAAAAAAAAAATCAGTTATTTTCTTCTCACTCTGAAATGAAGCTTTTACTTCAATCCCTCATAGATTCAGATGTAATGGCCAGGACAAGTGAGAGGAAGGCAGTTGCACTGTCCAAAAAGTTTAATCAAGTAGATATGGATAAAACTCTTACTGTACTTTGCTGCCATCATCAAGGAAGAAATACTCATAGAAGGCTAATTTCTTTTCTGGAATCTCTACAACTTCACTGTACAGAGTTTATTTTAAGCTGGTTCAAGTTAATTAGCAACTCTGTGTGATTGCCCACTACTTGCTGTTTTCTATTGTGGTTTCACAGTACACCAACAACAGCTTTTGAGCAGCGCTTGCTTTGTACTTCAGTAATATCAAAACATCAGAGAAGGACGTGGGAAGGAGAAAGGGATAAAGACCACATTTGTGCCTTGTCTCTCCAGCTCTCAGTATTACACTGCTACTTGCCACTCTCATCAATCTCTGCTCTGGATACCTTCACTGCCCACACAACTTTTGTCTTGCTCCTTTCTTGTCTGTTGAACATAAAAAAGAGAAGAAAACAAATCTTCATTGTTAAGCAGCCGAGAAACACATGGCTTGAGTATCAGTATTTTCATCCTGAAACACTCTTGTGCTTGTGCAATCTGAAATCATTCTGTGCTTGATCAGTCTCAGCAATGTCTATTTCAAAAAATAGTGTTTAGTGTGACATGAAATTTCCTGCTCCAAGGTGGCTTTTCTCCTGAAAATCACTAAGTGATTTGATAAACAAGCAACCTAAAGGTAAACAAATCCCCTTTTTGCCTTTATGAGAAAAGATTATAGAGAGTTCATTATGTACACAAGTCCCAGTGAGGAGTTTCCTTTGCAAGAGGAAGGTCAGACCTGTTGCGTCTCGGGGGAAAGCTGCTTTGCCTGACTCAGTGCGTGTTTTTCCATCATGTGGCTTTGTCTTCATGGTGACATGGGCATGTGTGGATGCTGTCAGTGTTCAGAGAAAGATTGAGTTGTAGCATTTCCAGGCCTAGCTCAGAAAAGCATGATAAAAGAAACCAAACAGAACTTAGCACCCGGAGTTTGTCTAACTACTACAACGTGTAGTACATGATGGTTATGCTAAGGTCTGAAGGATGTTTATCCAGAGAGGTGTTGGCCTTCTTGCCCAATTAGCTTATTGAATTTTAACTAACCTATCTGTTTGTAGACTGCCCTATAAAAGAGCTGCTTTGTTGGAATAAACAGCTTTTAGCCACAGATTTCTGNCCTATCTGTTTGTAGACTGCCCTATAAAAGAGCTGCTTCGTTTGAATGAACAGCTTTTAGCCACAGCTTTCTCACACCAGCGTGTTGCTGTTCCTCCCCCTCCTAACTCTACAGCCACAGGCATGTGTCCCAGACTTCCCCATGTTCTAGCAATTACAGTCTCAGATTTCACTCAGATCATGCACACTGGACACTTGTGTGGACCACAATGGAAGAAAAGCAGAAGAGAGACTGATTCCAGGAGTATCCTCATTCCCAAGACAGCACACACAGATGTAGACTACTACAAAACAGGCAGCCTACTCACTTCTTTCTTCAACAGTGAATTGCAAAATGTCCCTGGGACATGAGGGTTACTTGTCAACAAAAATGTAAATGCAAGCTCTGAAAGAATCAGGTTGGGTACTCAGGTTCATATTGTTAAGTAGATTGCAGAAAACATCAGGAAAAACCCAGAGGAATCATCTCTGCTTTTCTGGCCAGCTGCATTCAAGAGTGATACATTCCAACAGGGGACCAGAAAAAGGCTGCTGGAAAGGCCCAAAGAATACAAAATGATGCTACAGAAAGTGAGCCTTGGAAAAGTGCCTTTTAGCTTAGCTAAATGAACATTAGGTGTGTATTGGATCATACTCAAGAGGGCTAAGTATTAAGGAGGGAAAAGAACTACTTAAGTTAACTGTCAAGGTTGACATGAGAAGAAATGGAGCGCATTTAAGCTGGAAAATAGAAGAAGGATTCTAGTAATCTAAGTGATATCTTAAATAACTTTCCAGAAGGCATATAGGGGCCACAAGTCAATCTAGTTTTTAAATGGAAATTTCAAAGGCCCAGGCTGATGTAACTCNGTTGACATGAGAAGAAATGGAGCGCATTTAAGCTGGAAAATAGAAGGATTCTAGTAATCTAAGTGATATCTTAAATAACTTTCCAGAAGGCATATAGGGGCCATAAGTCAATCTAGTTTTTAA
>VYXF01011311.1:189527-229055 GCA_013397295.1 Polioptila caerulea | reverse complement strand
ATGGAATTTGAAAAAAAACCCAACACTTTGTGAGGTGGTTACTAACTCTAGGAACCCACAAGATATGACAACTTCAAAAATCCCATGCATTTCTGTCTGCTGGATGTTAAAGAAAAGGCCTAAGCTTTCCTTCAAATACTTCATGAATTCCCAGGATTTCCTCTGGCAGTTGTTGTAGTGCATGCTGGATGTTTTACAGAGGATAGCAGAAATGAAAACATATTACAGTTTTCACAAGAAACTGTGGAGCTCTTTTAATGTCTCAGGTAAATTCTAACAATGTACTTTATGGAAATGTATGTCTGAACCTTACAGTCTAATGGAGTTGATGGATTAAAATTATACAGCAAAGATTTATCACAGAATCACAGATTCAAAAATGGTTGAGGCTTGACCCTGGAGGTCATCTTTTCTGACCCTCCTGCTCAAGGAGATCCACTGGAAACAGTCACCCAGCACAGCATCTGGATGCCTTTGGAATATCTCTGGCAAGAAAGAGCCCACACCTCTCTGATCAACCTGTCCCAGTGCTTGGTTACCCTCACATTAAAAAAGTGTTTCCTGAGGATCAAGGAAACTTCTGTGTTTCAGTTTGTTCCCACTGTCTCTGCTCCTGTCACACGGCACCCCTGGAAGAGGCCAAGAGTTCTTAGAACTTCATTAAAACTACTATGAGGTAAATATTCACGCAAATTTGTACATTCACTATGTATGTATTAAACTAGTTATAGCATGTGCATGCTTTAAGTTTATTTAGGAAAAATAAAGATTGAGAATCACTCAATTTCTTGCTGGCTTTATTTGCAGTTTCAGACAATTCACAGGTTTGGAACTGAGGGCATAAAAACAATCACCTTGAATCACTGATTGGATCCTGATTCATAGCTCACTGAGGCCAACAGGGGGTCTCCTGAAATCTGATATCAGGTCTTTGTTTTTCTAAAAGAATTTATAAAGTATAGGTTCTGGTTTTTTCTTCATATTGAATAATGGCTACCTCTATGATTTTATTACATTTCTACATATATACAGTGAGGTTATACATATGTCTATACTGTATTCCACCAATTAAAATAAACTTCTGCTCGATTCTTATGCCTACCATCACTCAGTAAAGACTGGCTCTTCTTTGAGTGTCACTAAGGGATGTACAAATACAGAATGATGTCAGTTTTTACTGAGGGTTGTTTAGAGGTAATGGTCTACAGCTGTGCTTGTTAGAGAACAAGAGCTTGCATGTGAAGAACAGGAATTTTGTGTTCTTGTCAATGCGGTATCTTCTTGTTTCCTCACTTGTCTTTAGATTTAAAATCAGGTAATTTTTGCTGATGAAATATATTTATAGCCATGTCTAGTATTTTGCAGAGTTAAAAGATTTTTGTATGGAATACAGCTAATGTTTTGGGCATATTACAAAACTAATATCTTTATTTGAGTAAATGGAATGCACAGGGTTTCATTAGGTTTGGTAATGATGATAATAATCCATATTTTATATGATATCACACAGACAGCTATCATTAAAATAATGTTGTCAGCCATGATCAAATCTGGATTTGTGCTCTGCATGCGGAGTTGCTGAACTACTGTACCGTATGTTATTTGAAAATAATAAAATTTGGTTATAATCTGATTTTACTTCTATCATAAATATAAGAACAACTTTAAATTTAAAGAATTAGGCTGCGGTGTAAAGGACACTGCTCAAATGGATTCTAGCATTGTAGTGAAATAGTGACCAGTGTGATTAAGTTCTACCATTTAGAAGGTAGTAATTTATAATTTTACCAAAACACCAGTTGGCTTTTCATAATCAGTCATCTACATTTCTCATATCTGACAGAAAAACAAAAACTTTTTACTGGAACTTCTTGCTGGTCTATAGTCAAAAGCTTGGACTAAGGAAAATAGGTAGTGTGGTATATGCAGAATGAAAAGTCATATGAAAAAGGAATTAAAAGCTTCCAGTTTTGTCAAAAATTCAAGATTACTTTGACTTCCTAAACTTTGGTAGATGTTAGAGGAGTCAGGAGTTAGGGGAGGGAAGGTGGGACCAGGGTAAAGTGAAATGAAGTGGAACATTTTAATGTTTGGTTTTTTTTCTTACCATAAAATCTACTTTAATCTGCAGAAAATTGCATCAATTTTCCCCAGGTTGGTTCTATTTTTTCACATGGTGGTAATTGGTACATGATCTCTTTTCCCTTTCTCTACCCATGAACTTTCAAATCTTATTGTCTCCCCTTACAATTGAGGGAGAGCAAGAATGGATGTGAGTTCATCAAATAATGTTAGTTGTAGATTGAAATAGGGATAAACAAGCCAAAGGGGAAAAAAATGGGGAAATATGGCTATAGTTTGTGTGTCTGTTTATTTGAATTTTAAGCTGTTGAAATTCCCAGGGAGCAGTTATAATCTCATCGAGGAAAGGAGCAGTAAATGCTTTAATGTGCATGGCATGTGCTTTGTATTGTAACTATTCCCAGCACATTTGGAATGTATTTTATCCCTTATGCCACACCAAGGAGCCTGTCCAGCATTTTTCACCTTCCAGATCAGGAGACAATAGAAAGTCACAGAGGAGAATTCTGGGTAGAGGACTAAGTTGCTGACAAAGGGCAAAGTTTAAATAAATCATGTTCAGTGGAGTTGAATCAATACTTTATTTGTTAAGGAGAAGTAAAAGTACAAAAAAGCTTGTACAACTAGGCATAAAAAAGTAAGAAATCAATTCTAGTTAATTCAAAATGCTTGAAGAGTCACCTATGCCATTATGTATGAATAATTCAGGAACAGAAATTTATTGCAGACACATATTGTTTGGTTTGGATTTAGTTTTGCCCCTTGTTTGACCTGAATCCTGTAAAGAATGATATTCAACTAATTGAAATAACATTTTGCAAGTAAGACAATACCTTAGGGATATTTCAAGACCAATTGTGAAATAAAATTTGAAAGATGAAACATCTGATAAAGTTTATATAAATAATGTTATTTTACAGTGTGTTAAACATTGTACGTGAGGGTCTTTGCATGCCAGTTGTGTTTGCCTGTTGAAAACAGATCAGATTTCTTCTTCTCTTTCTCTCTATCAGTCCATTTTTATTTCTCCCTATAGCAGTGTCTTTCTTTTCCCCCTCCTCTCTCTGTCCTCTTGTCCCCTCCAAGTGTGTGAACATGTTTGGAAATATTTATCACCCTCCACATTCTATTCACAAGAGAATTTTTTGCAAGACATTATTGAGAATAACTGAAATAAATCACAACAGTACAAGATGATTTCAGATGGAATCAGCACAAGCACATTACTCATGTCCTGAGATACAACAGAAATATCCAAAAAAAGATAAAAGATATAGGTTGACTATACATGTGACAAAGCAGTCACTGCAATGAGCTCTCAAAAACCAATGTGGAATCCAAATGTGTTTCATTACTGACTTTTATCTGTATTATAGCAGCATTTTTTTACCTGGAATGGGTTTATATCTGTGAGCATCCAAAAATTTTAAAAGTATAGATGTTTGCAAAAATCAAAACAGCAGCCTCAGAAACAAAAGGTAATTGTCATTGGTTCAGGCTTATTTTCAAGTCCATTGTCAGTTCTGGACTTAGAAACCAAAGGAAAAAAATTGTGTAGCTTGCTCACTAAGCCTAATAGCTGCCCTCAAACAGGAAATTAAAATCATTCACACATAGCAGGACATTTTTCATTGAATAGATGTTCAATGTATTGAAATTATTCAGATAGAGGTTTTCAAAGATGCTTGCTGTAACTCATATAAAACTAAGTGCCACCCAACACCAGTACCTCCGTTGACAGCAGCCACTTTGGATGCAGCCTGTGGCTAAGGTCTGAGAAGTCCAGATGATTGATTTGAGGCTTGATGCAAACATGTCAGATGGCCTAATCCCCAACAAAGTCTCATCCTTGGTACATAGAACACACAGAACTCCCTAGAACCTCTCTGGTGGTTCTGAGTATTCCCTGTACCTCTTCACTCCCGTGTGGACACATTCCAAAACACTCAGCTTAGGCACTAAGACTCTGTTGCAACTCAGACTCAAGCAGAGGAACCCAAATCAGAATATCAGCTCTGATTAGATACTGTTAGAAATAACTAAGTTAAAAATGAGTAGAGGGATTCGCAGTACTTGTGCTTTGAAGAGCAATCTTCTGGCAAGAGCACAAGCACAGACCTTGTCCTGTTTAAGGACTGCAACCCACATCAACAGAGATCTCTGTGGTCAGGAAGGTGAGGGCCACATAGAGGAACAGCAAAAAGTAAGAAAAACAAGATTTAATTTGTCTTGACAGATGGGTTCTCCATTCAGTCAAGAATTAAGCTTTTTTCAGCAGCCTACAGCTCACTTCTCCTTGCACACTAAATAATGTTGTTTGTGGGGCTTTTTTTGGTTGGTTAGTTTAAGGGTTGGTGGGTTGGTTGGTTGGTTGGCCCTACCTCATATAAAATGCATAAACAGCACAAAAACCTCGAATTCAAGCCCAGGTGTATTTAAAATGGGTGAAAAATAAGTTTTCCTTTTTGGGGACAATTGGGCTATTGTCAAGGTATTTATTCTCAAATCTTTCCATTCAGCGTGCTCAGATTCCACAAAATCTCTCTTGAGATGTCTTGCATTTGTTAATACACTTAGAATACAGATTGCATATCTCTGAAAATGCAACAGCAGATTAACTCATTTAAATATGGTAATCACAACTTTTTTTCTCAATCTAGGTCTTCTCTGAAGACCTAGGATTTCCTTGGCTCTGGAAGAACTTCAAGGTAGAGCAGGCAGGGATCAAATAGCCCCAGTTCAAGCAGTCATATGGGATATTGGTCTGTTTGTTAATCCTGAGGTCAAGAGGTATGATAGGCTTGTGTCAGTCCAGCTAGAATCTCTTATCCTACAAAAGAGGGAGGAAGTATCTGACCAGCATTTTGAAAATGATCTCTCATCTGTGCTGACTTCTGGACAAGTCCAATAGAACCACACCATACTAACACCATGACAGAAACCAATCTAGCAATTTAGTAACATTGACAATCACACCGTGTCTGCCCTCTGGAATACATTTTATTAATCTGATCATAACCATTGAGTTTTAACATGAATTTCAACACAGAAGCACAGTCTCTACCCCAAAAATAAATACTGAGTGGCACTTTGTTGCAACTTCACTAAAAGTGGTATTTCAGCCAGTAAGTTAAACTTTGTTCATTGAGGACATTAAGGGCCCTGCTTGTCTAAAAAAAGAATCACAATATCAAGATCCAAGAAAAGCATTTTATCCTCAATCATTATCATGATGCAATAGACTCCAGCAAACCAGAATCAGAGTTTTCACATGAGCCTTTCAGTAGTAATGGCAGATAGCAGAGTTCAGAATTGATATTGTAGGGAAAATCAAAGTGCTGGGAAAAGAAAAAAAAAAAAACCACGGAAATACCTTCAGTGAGCATAAGCTAAGTGGCTTGTGGATAAAATTGCAATTATACCAAACACTTTTTATTGAGGTATGCTTCATTATCCTTTGGGTAAATTATTCAGTGATTAATAGTCTAAAGAAAATTGTGTAATTTATCACTTATGAAATAATTCTTGAAAAGCACTGTCTTGTTTTCATATTCTGTGGGAAGCCCAGTGTACAAGAAACAACCCTTTTGAAAACACATAGGCAACTCAAATCTAATGTTGTTAACAGAAGTAAAATGCAGAACAACAATCTCAGTGGAGACTTTGTGAGCTCTGCTAACTCCTGATGCCATTCATGCAAGTCATTAAAGCAATTTTAATCCAGATGGAGCAGGCAGTGGGAGAATATGCAGCAATTGAGAAAGAGAAGGAAAACCAGTTTTACACAAACTGGTTAGCATTTCTTCATTGTATTAGTTGTTTCAGCATAATAATCTGCCAATTTACTCCATGTACATGGTAAATTCTGTGTTAGAACAATATTGCTATTTTAATGCTGCCTATTAGAGAAAGCAAGCCAGCATAGGAGAGACTACTTTCAGTTGTAATGCTTCTAGAGAACCATTTACCTAACCTGCACTGTTGTTTGAATTATCTGTACAATATTCAGGGTATTTTTAGATGCAAATGTGAAACATTTTTTTAAACCAATTTATTTTTAATTGTTAAATATTTTGTCCGATTAAAAGAAAGAAAAAAATAATCTACAGATGTTTGTTCAAAAACAGAATAAGACTGCTTCCCTCAGGAGAAAAAGTTCTAATGCAGTGTGTTGATTCAAGGTTAAGCACAAAGGCCATATAACTTTTGGCACATAACTGAACTAGCTAATTTAGAGATACAACTGCCCAACACTCATTAATAGGAAAGGAGAGAGATTGGAAATCAATGGAGAAACACAGGACATTCCAGAGGTTATTTAGATTTTTGGGTGGGTAGCATCAATCTCTTTTTTGATAGAGTCTGGATGAAGCCTGATCTTCCTATCCCGACACAGTCAGGTGCTCAAAGTCCAACGAAGAGGATTTTGGAATGGCCACTACTGAAATTAAAGGAGGAGCTCCTGCTGATTTTAGCCACAATTAGGGTTAGGCCATAGATCAAAATTCCTGCCTTGAGCAGAGCCATATGGAAGCATTTACCTTAGCATTGCTCTGGGGAAAACGCTATGTTGGTCTTGCTTAAGGAGACACTGCCATGCAGAGCTGTTAATAAACAAATGAAGTGTTTAACTACTTCTTTCTTGGGAGTATTGCTTTGTTTTGTTTTGTTTTGTTTGTTATGCCCTCCATGATTCAGGGACATGTGCAGGTTCATTGGAGCAATTGCATACACCATGAATGCTTGAACCTTCTCTGCATTCCTTCTTAGGACATTCGAACTTCCATAATTTTCTGATAGGTATCCTGCTCAGGAAGGTCTAGTGCTTTATGCTTGACTTATTCTTGAGAATGGGTTCCTTCTTTTAATTTTTTCCCCCCTACTTGCTGTAAATATTGTTATTGGGTATTTTATATGCAACTCCTTTTGATCAGCATATATCCTTTTCTATTTTTGGGACAACACATTCACCTATAATTTTATCAGTGCAGTCAAATTAATAAAAATGTTAATAAAAGTAAAACTCAGGTGAGGTTTGAAATCCAATAATAGCAATGAGCACTATTTTTTTTGCTCAGAAGTACAGCTAACCATGGGAAATTAGAGATTTTATCTTACTCACCAAATAACACTCTTATTTAGTACAATGAAATGTATATATTATGTATTCATTGCATGCCAAATGCCTGGATAAAGAGTATAAATTAGAGTTTGACTGTACCTGCTCTCTCTGCTGGTCAGGAATTTCTCTGTAAAGATGATGCTTTAGTTCTGTAGTTATGAAGACAGCTTCTCACCACCTGATAAGCTGCTGTCATGTATGACTCCTCCTGAGAATATCTGTGAGTATAGACAGAGAATACTGATATTGCTCTGAGGCATCTGAAAAAGATTTTTCATTCTATACCTGTTACCCAGTGTGTGCACTGGGAACTGTCTGTATCCCCTCTGATTTTGGCTTTACTAATAAATAACATCTGAAATTATGCCCTGATACCATAATATTACTGTTAAATACAGCTTTTAAAAATTTACTGCTGAGCAGTTAGAATTATCTCTTTCTTGAAGAAGCAGCATTGTCTCACACAGATTCTGGTCATGCCTCCAATGTTATCCTGGTCAGGACCCATTCCAAATAAACAGTCTGGGAATGGTGATTTGGGTTTGAAAGCTAAGGGAGTCCAACAGCATAGCTGTGGGCTTTTCCATGTCTATTGCTCTTGGTGCCTGGGAAAAGTTCCCAAAGGTATTCACTAGACTTAGACATAGCCTCTGACTAGCTGAGGAAGACAGATTTGAAAAAAATGTGATGAATTTTTGGGCCAGTTGTTTCTTCCAGCTGCCCAGAAGCCAGTCTGCCTTAAAATCTTCAAAGAGTAAGAGTAGCTTCAGGAATCCTGAAGACAGTTTTCTTCCCGCAAATCCAATTTATCCTAAAGCTGGAATTCTGGGGAAGAAAAAAAGATTGTTTTCTGACTGTTTGTCACTAGAAATTCATCAGAACTTCTACAATGACATCCATTTCTGTGGGGCTTTACAATTCATCTATCTTCCTAGCCTGGACTATTTTACAAAATGTTTTGGTTGGGTTGTTTTTATTTGGTTGTTGGGTTATTTTTTGGTTTTTTGGGTTTTGGGGTTTTTTTTTTTTAATTGTTTTAAAACAACTTCTGTATTCTATGTCACACTTCACAAGATCCCAGAATGAGTCAGGTTGGAAAGGACCACAGTGAATCACCCAGTCCAATTTCGCTGCTTAAACAGGGCCATCCCTGAGCACAGGCATGGGATTGCACCCACAGATGGTTTTTTAATATCTCCAGTGGGGGAGACTCCACACCCTCTCTGCACAACCTGTTCAGCACTTGGTCACTGCACAATGAAGAAATTCTTCCTCATATTCAGGTGGAACCTCCTGTGCACCAGTCTCTGCTTGTTGCCTCTTGTCTTATACTTGAGGCATTCCGGGTTTCTGTACAAAACACGTTCTTCAAACTTTTTGCCCAGTTTCAGTGGAGTCCTTATAAGCAGAAGGTCAAAACCACTGACTGTAACACCTTATGCTATGACTGTCTTACTCTGCTGGGTTGACCTTGTCTGGACACCAGGTGCACACCAAGCTGCTCTATCACTCCCCTTTCTCAGATGAATAGAGGAGAGAAAATAAGATGAAAAATGACACCTAGATTGAGATAAAGCGGTTTACTGAAGGAAAAAAAAAAAAAAAAAAAGGGGGGGGGGGGGAGAGATACTTGCCACCAGCAAGTGATGTTCAGCCACTTCCAGGGAAGTAGTCCAAAATGTAGGGTTTGCTGCAGAAAGTAAATATTGTAAATTAAAAATGCCCCCCATTTCCTCCTCCTTTCCTTAGCTTTTGTATCAGAGCTGCCATTCTATGGTGCAATATCCCTCAAGTTAATCTGGGTCAGCTGGCCTGGTTGTGTCTCCTCCCAGGATCTTGCCCACCCCCAGCCCACTGTTGGAAGGAATGTTTAGAGTTATCACTGCAATGGCAAAGTAATCCCAGCTCAGCCAGGCCCAGTACACAATCAGATAGACACAAGTGCATATGTACACACAGAGAGGCACACAAATAAACTTCCTTCAGAAACAGCTACCCTGAACCAGCCTCCAGAGCAGAAAGCTGTTCTCATTATGATGTTGTTTCTCCAAAAAGGAAAGAAAGCATAAAAAAATATTTCTTCCATGTGTTAGTTGCAATTGTTCATAATGATGGGTAACATTAAAGAAACTACTATTTTTTATTATGGTCATATGTTGTTATCTGCAAAATCTGCCTCCATAAGAACTGTAGGTTCTCAGAAGCAGACCCTCTTGTCCAAAGTGTTTCTGCTCTGAAAACTGGGACCTTCTCCCTCAGTTTTGTTACCTGCACAATAACACTGATTGAAGGCTCACCAGCCAGCTCCCTGGCTTCATGAGTTGGAATCCTGTGAGACCTGTCACAGGGAAATGTCAGCAAGAAGGCAGACACCTCCATTCTCGAGTTGGGTGGTCAAAAGGCATGAAGAAACATTGTCCTCCAAAACTGATATGCTGTTAATATCTGAAGGGAATATCCAGGTTTGCCTTTTGTCACAAGCCTGCACTCAGGTCTAGATAACTGAACAGTAACTCCACTCTCTGTAGGGAAAGAAAGGTTGTATTTTTCTCTTTTTTTTTGCAATATACGTAGACCAAAGATGCAGTTTTTATTATTCCTTCCTCAAACCCCGAATATTTGTCTCTTTTAGGAAGAAATTGCATAGTTATCTTACTGACCTTCTCTGCCTCTTGTAATCCTCTTCTGTATCTGTCTCCATGGCTCAGTGGAGCCTGGTCCTACACACAGAGTGTGGCTGTCTGCAGACAGCTGGAGACACTCTGACCCCACAGAAGCCCCCGTGCCATGCAGCTACAGCTGAGCATTGGCTGAGCATTGGCAATGTCCACAGGCTCCTCATCTGTTCTTCCCATGTTCCAGACACAGTAAGGCACACAGCAAGACCCCACAGCCCCTTAGAAACATGATCCCCCATCCATGGCACAATTAGAACAGACAGATTGTGAACATGTGGCTTTCCAACAGAAATGAGAGATAGCCACATGTTCATTGTGGTGGCCAAGCTTTATAGAGCTGGTTTAGTGTGTGCCCAGTTTAGTTTTTTCTCTATGGAAAAGTTGAAATGAAATTAAAACCAAACAAATACAGCAACAGCAACAAAACAAAAAAAAAAAAAAAAAAAAAAAAAAAAAAAAAAAAAAAAAAAAAAAAAAAAGAGAAAAAATCAACAAAACCAAAAAACTAAACCAAACAAAGAATTAAACCTAAAGCATAGGTTAATTGAAGGTTTAAACCACATGCTGCAAAATGTAGATAATTGTCTTTGCTCTTTGAAACAGCTCACACGGGTGCTAATTGTCCCATTGAATTTATACAGTCTCTGAGAGTTTAATTTCTTGGCTATGGGTTATAGGCTCACAATCTAGCTACTCCATTGCATGCAGATCAGGGCAAAATGGTTTGGCAGCTACTCAGGGTCCTACTAGGGCAATAACACCAGTGTTTCTTCCCCAGTGCTCTCAGGTTTTGCCTTTGCTCAGCGGAGAAATGGGTTTTATATAGATAGTCTTGACTGCCATCCCTGCTGTGACAAGCGCTGCCATGCAAGTCCTCTTTCTTTCTTTCTTAATTTTCTTCCCTCCTTGTAGTCAAAAATGGCACTTCTTTGACTCAAACATAATCTCCCTTGTATAGCTGTAGAGTTTGTCTGTATTATTACCTTCCTGAGAGCAGAATATTCATGTAATGCACTGGCAAAGTATTCCTGATATGAATGCAGGTGAACAACACTGACTGAAGAAACTGTGCCAGTCACAGAAGGACTTGGCCTGTTTTTACCTAAGAAGCTCCTGCCAGCTCACATTTGCCAGTCAGGTGTCAGCCCTATTGCCACTCTTACTGCTGAAGCTGTGCCAACAGAAGTCAATATATAGATGCCTTTTTGGAAGCAAAACCAGTCTGTGATTGACAGGAAGGGATACCAGATATATGCATGCCAGGGCAATGGCATGGCCATTCAAAGTGCATCTGCACACAAACTAGATCTACTTCTAAGGCAGACCTCAGGTTGTGACACTCTGGTTTTGGCAAAAAAAAGGGTTTTGTGAAAAGGTGTGAACAGAAATCCAAGTCTCCTGCTGCCTCATAGCTCTCCCTTAAGCACAAGTACATGCTCCTGGCAGGTTACAGCATCTGTTTCTGAAAGTGGCTCTGTGGCACAGCAGTGTGATACAACACAGGACCAGTTCCCCCCTGTCCTAGCCTCCTATTTTTGTATACAGTTTTTAGGCTGCAGCACACGTCTGCATGCCTGGCCCATCTCCGTGCTGCTCATTAGCTCACAAGTGTTGCGTTGTTTCTCTGTCAAGAGTTTTGTTTGTTTTTCAGTTGTCATGCACAGATTCCTCTGGGAAATCAGAGAATACAGGTGGACTTCCTTATTGCTGCTTTGTTGTAATTGTGGTAATCTCTAAAAAAAGAACAAACCCACAAAAATAAAGAAAAAAAAGGGCACACAACACTCTTGTCAGTAGTAAGGTGCCTCTTTTGACTCTCTTAGAGAAATTATTGGCGTGTGTAAAAAAAAATACATAAAAATACATAACTGTCAATTTATTCAGCTCTTAACAAGCAGAAATGGGCTTCAGGAACTGGAAATGTGTACAAAGAGATAAAAGTTATGACAATTTTAATCTTAAGCATTAAGACAATGTTGAACTTTCCACAGAAAACCCTTTGGTACATGATGATTTTTTTTTTCCCCAAGTGATGGTCTTGAGACAGATGTGTAATATTTTTTTTTTTTGTTGTTATTCCTAGTGCCTTAGAGTTCTAGCCTGAGAAAAGCTTCATTAATCGCATGAAATAGGAGGAGCTTTGTCACAGGCAAAGAAGATGGAAAACAGGCAAACTCTTTATGTTAGACTTCTGTGAAAGTTAGAGATTAAATAATGTGTTGTGGATCACTTGGAGTTTACATCTATATTTGTGGCTTAGTAGCTCTAGAGCATGGGCTTGAATGTTGTCTGTGATCACCCAAACTATTTGCTAGCATGATCTCTGGCATGGTTATGGCCTGTGCCAAGACACACTCTTCTGCTGGGCAGTGTTTATAGGGCAGCATGGACCCTCATGGTGTGAAGCTATCATCTGGTTTGGGGAGAGAGAGAGATGACCCTTCAAGTTTTTCTCTTTCACTCAAAATCAGGAATTAAGCTTGTTCTTTATTTAGATTCTTGGACAAAGAACTGGTCTGATATCTGCTGAAATTCCGGCTCAAACTTCAACTTCATATGCAAGCAGGAGATGAGTGCCTGTAAAAGCATCCATTATTTATTTATGATTAGTTTTCCTTCCAAACATAACTACTAATTGCAGCTGTACCTTTTCATGCTTTCTTGCATTAGCAAAGGGAGATAGCAACTTGTAAATAAATCCACATGTGTAGGAGCATTTAATTAGATAAGACTAGATGAATTCTAGAAGGCTTTTGCTGGATACCATCAGTAGCATGCAGCCCATTTATCTGCTCTCTTATTCATGAGACATGTTTATGGTTGGATATTCAAAGTAATCATTTGCACTGGTAAGTGTTGCTTCACTGTCTATGAACCATTTACAGCATGTTTTCTTATTTTTCCCCCTTGTTTGTCTGCTTGAAAAGCTGCAGAGAAATCCTTGAAGGGAAAAAGCACAGTAGCTATTACTTCAAATACCTGCACCTTCAAGTGCAAATTGTTTTCTTTGTGATCATAAATAGTCATATTTTCAGATACAGACTAACTGTTACAATCTCTGTAACACTGGATAAGATTGGGTGACAATCTGTGTCATCCACGTGTCATTCATGTCCCTCACCACCTGTTGTGTGGTGGAAGGCTGACAGGGAAGAACATGTACTGCCCTAAGCTGCACAAAATTGCCTAAATTGTTGGACATGCATCCCTCAGGAAAAAAGACTTTTAACAATATGTGTGAACAGAACCTCAAATGTACTTTTTAAACTGTTTTGGAGCAAAATTTTGGCTGTCCAAATGAAAATCCTTGGCTGTCATTCAGAAGGTAATCTTTTGCAGACCTTGTGCTTGTCTACACCACCAGAAGTTTTGTTTGTGTAAAACAATTTCTGTTCAAACATTCTCACTGACAACATGATGGGTAGAATGAGAACAGATATTTGTCTAAAAAAGAGCAGAGGTGGGTGAATAAGGGAGTATGTGATATGCTGAAGCAGAATTTCTGCTGAATTCCTCTCTCCATCTGACTTGTGGTCTGATGTGCCCAACCCAGCACACACCTAATCCACCATTATTGAATATCTTAAGCCTTCTACAAAATGTAAATTAGCAACTTGAACTACATGGCTGTCTCTGCTTCTTCAAGAGCAACTCCTCTTGATCACTCTCAAGGATGTGACCTGTGTTTAGTTATGTGGGTTCTGAAGCAGGAGCCTCCCAGCAGAGCTTGGACCAACCAGGTTACTCACCAAGGATGTTAATCAGCCCTGAACTAAAAAAGCAACTGGTAGAGGGAATTCTGTGGGAGTGACAGAAGTTCCCACACTGGAAAAGTCCTGTAGAAACGAGTCAAATGAGTTTCTGTGAAGCCACCTCAGAGTTTATCCCTTTATTTTGTTTCAGATGGGTTTGTTGTGTCACTTGAGTGACTGATGAGATGGGGAGTTTCTGGACCAGTGTTACGGGATCTTCACAACTTATGCTTACACAGAACAGCTCAGATGCACATCCATCTCACAAATATAATGTAAACTTGAATTTGATTTTTGTTTCAGTTTTAGAACTTAAAGTCTATAGTTCTTACCTCAATCCTAATGACACTATGAGTCCTGAAAATTTTAACCTATATTTTGCAGATTTTTCTACATTACATTTGGATTTGATCTTATGAATGATGAAGCATCTTCTGGTCTACTCATTCATTTTGTTATTAATTATTTGCTCTATTTCAAAGATCAGCCACTGGATTTGTAATTTTTAGCAGCCAGCTGTTCACTTTTTCATACTAGTAGGTGATTTGAAGAATTCAGTTAAACAATTTAGATTCATCATAAGACTTGAAAACACTGACTGTTGTGGCAACTTCATTATACTTGACCTCTAATGGGGTTTTTGTTGGGTTTGGGTGGTCTGACAGATTTTGTGGTGGGTATGTGTGTCTGAATTTCATAGGATCCTGGGGAGCCCTTTGGCTTCCTTTATTTTGCTTCCTTTATTCCTCTGAATTATCCTTTAAGAAACAGATCAATGTTTGAAGATTGGAAATTTCAGCAAAAAGTTATGAAAACTTCTGAAGACAAAAATTAACCCTACAAAACAATGAAAGTCTGCTTTCATATAATGAATAAACAAGGGTCTGAATAATTTATTCAGCAAATCCTAGCTCACTATTGAATTGCTCACAGTGAAAGGTATATGGCCAGTTTTAGCATTTGCCTATCTGTATATTTTAAGGCTTAAGCCAATAAATATCAAAGCCTATAAAACATCCTGAAAACACTTTCCTATTTGAGGATATAAAGGGTTTCTTTCTGATTTAAGAAATACGATTTATTCAAAATCATGTATTCCTCCCATGTCTCTAGTTGGAAATAACATGACCTGTTTCTTCAAAAATGTTGGCCCAGTAGATCTGCTATCCTTGTAATAAGCCAACATGAAAGAACATAAGTTATTCTCTATTATCCATTTTGCAAGATGTAGAGAAATGTTGGAAGATTGCACTTGGGATGGGAGACTGTATCATATAAAGAACAGCAGCTGGTGATATTTATGCCTAGTAGAGAACAATGTGTGCTCTTCCCTAAATTACCTCCAACTTTTATCTTGGCTGCGTGCCGTACCACATTTAAAAGATAATCAATGGGCTGACTCAATATTAATAATGCAATTTGCAAGACAAATCTATTTGTGATTGAGCTGAATCTTGGAATACAGACCTTAGGAGGAAAATGTCTCAGGTAAAACCAGGAATCCTAGATTTACCTTCTCAGAGATATGTATATAAATATATAAGTTTAGACCAGTCAAAGAATAAGGCTGAGGGCAATAATTTTCCAGTTCTAATACTTGAAATGCTTGAAGAATAAGGGAAAGAATATGAGTGGCATTGTATACAGCAAGTGTTATCCTTCCTGCTAAGTGTGTATGAGCCCATGTGAGCTTTTGTGTGTGACTGATGTCCCTGTTGTTTGCTGCTTTGTGGTTGTGTACACAAGCCAACAAAGAAACCTGTTTGAAACAAAGGGTGATGTTCCTTCCTTTCCATCACTGCTCACTGCGATTTCTGAGCATTATTTCCAAACAAAAACAAAATAAAGCATCCTGTCAAACTTCCCTACAACTTTCTAAGTTACCTTGGGGTCTGTCTTGGAAACCTTTGAGGCTGATTGCAGTGAATCACTTTAACTGCCAGCTTAGCCACCTAGGAGACAGAGCTGTCATCACATGAATGAGAGCTCTGCAACACAATATTGTCTGGAGTTTATATTGACATGGCTGAACAAAATTGCATACGCCAAATTTCTGGTTTTAAGGTGCAGCTTTAAGGGTTCTGCTGTTGAAATATGAGCTTAGAAAGTTTTCCAGCCTTGTGATGTACTGCTAATAAGATGGGAAGACAATAAATTAAATGAACTACTAATACGCTGCCAAATATCACTATTCAGAGATGACTGCTACAATTATTGCTAGGTAGTTTGGCACAACTCCAAGGCTCCTAATGTATAGTCTAGGGCACTCAAACAAATGAGCAGCTCCTTGGTTCTGTGCTGCTGTAAGCACTGCCAGCTTTGCACTTACTAGAAATATGACATTGTCCTCAGGTAGAAGATAAACCTCGCTTCTGAAACACATCTCAGCTCTGAGCAGTACCTCTGTCATGGGGAAGACATCTGGAATTACTTGCATCCAGGTGACAGTGTTGCACTGGCTTAGTGCTATGGACAAATGTAAATCTAATTCTGACCATTTTAATTGTTCTTTGCTATAACTGCTACTTTTAACAAGGTTTTGTCTCAGCTGTGCTTGTTACTTTGTGGCTTCAAAGGGAAGGACTGTATTTATTCCCATTTGAGCAAGAGGAGAATTTCCCCAGATCTTGTTTCTAGGTTTGGAGGAGAAGAAAGTTTTCATGCTCACTGCAGGTGAGGAAATGGGAGAAAGTAAGGGATGAGAGATCGAGCTGTGATCTGACAGGAAAAAGAATCAATTGTACACGTGAAAGTGAGTGTGAGCTCACATCAGACACCTTTTTGCCACTTCACCGGGATCAGATGAGTCCCAGTTACATTTCCAAGGGTGAACTTCCTGTGAAGAAACTGAACTGCCATAATTGCCTTCAGCTCAGGCAGGCTGAAGTAGGCTGAGACTCGGGACCCTGGAGCAGATTTGTTACACACAGGCTGAAATGTCCTGACTCCTGCTGCTGGCAGGTACCAGCCCTATCAGAGTCACTGGATTTGAAGCAGAATCACACGACTTGGAGAGAAGCAGGGACATGCCCTGAGTGCAGGTCAGGAAACTGAGACAGGCTGCAGGTTATCCTCTCATATATGTATATATTTCTGCTACACAAAATGCGTGTTTCCCTGTATTCCTGCTAAGTACAGAAGTGAATGATTTTAGCGCATAATTGCAAATTTAACAAGAAGGTAAAATACCTTCCAAGCAAATCTTTCTCTGTCATTCCTATGGGGGTGAAAAACTCCCAGGCAAAGTCAGAGAGATAATGGCTTGTACTACATTAGAATTGATTCTCCTAAGACGTGTTGCCAATTTAGATGAGATAATAAGAATTTGTTCTGCATTTGCATGTAAACAGGTAGAATTCAGAAAGCCAAGTTTATTGTTAAATTAGCAAAATACCTTATTTCCATTAAAACAAACAAAAAAAAATGTTTCTTAGAGAGTCTCAGGAGGGGTAAGGCAATGAAGAGTTCTAGCTTGAGGTCTAGAAGGTCCAGGCTAACATCCCTGTTACATTGCTGATCTTTAGATCAGACCTTGATTAATCTCTGTTGTGCCTGATGCATGTATTAACACAAGGTTGGCTTCCTGAATAACAGACTTAGTTCTGAATAGATCTTTGTTTATCATCTTGACCTGTTTCTGGCAAGTTTCTATTATTATGCCAATTTCTAGTAGACATCACAGTCATAATCTTTCTACACTTAATTTTGGAAAGATTAATGTTAGTGCTCGGGTACAGTAGTGATGATGAGAATGGACAGAGTATAAATAGCCAGGTTTATATCTGGGTGAATTTCTCCTCAGCCTGCTGGAAAAAAATAGATCTAATAGTGTAGGAAATTCTGATTAGTGACAAAGAACATTTTGCATTTTACTTTATATCCCAGTGACAGAACTCATCTTCTTGCCCTCAGGCACTGGGAAGTGGGGAAGAATTGAAAACATGGGAATTACTAAAGAAAGCAGAGGCAAGAACCTTAAAATCACTGCTTAATGTGGATTATGCATATTATAGTGTGAATATACTTGCATAAGTATTTTCTCTCTGTTCATAAATTAAGTTCTGGACATGTTGGATATAAAAATGAATGCTATTAGTTTTGTGACTGTGTTTGTGTGTTTGACTCCAGCATCTTTCTAAATAGATAAGAAATTATCTATGAACATATTAGCTAGATCTGCAACAATGTGGACACAAAAAGATTGAATTAGATAAAATGAAATTAGATTTGATGCAACTAGAGATAAAATTTAGAGTGTATAGAATTATTTTCTCTAGACACGAAGTGAGAGATTAATCTTACCTAACCTTAACTGTCTAAAAGTTTTCTGTCTGGATTATCATTTAGAATCATACTACTGTCGATGAAGAGATGAATGAGCACCACCAGAAGGTCATTCGTCCCATTTTAAGATGTCTGTCTCTGGAGATCCCAGTCTGTGTCTTTTATTGTCTGTACTGTCTCAATGGGAAGCGTAGACTTAGTCCCTACCTTGGAACAAGTATGATTATAAACTGTTGCATTTTAAAAGTTGTCAAATGCAACTGTGATCATTCATGTTTCTACCTTACATTTTTGCATAGTATTAGCCCTTTTCTCCAGCCAGAGATTAGCAATCATCATTTTGGTCAAAAATAACAAACAGATTTAAATACAGAGCAAAACTTAAGTTTACTGAATTCATCTATGACTTGGAACTCAAAATTATGTCAATATTTTTATGCTTTATGAAGTTTTACGAACCTTCTTCTATGACACAGCTTGCACTCTATATTTACATGATTGGGGATTATGAATATTTGTCTCTTTTTTATTAATTGATGTACATAAGATAAATACATACGTTGTGATACCCATCAGTAACAATGTTTTGGTAAAGAGGTTCACCTGCAGACTGCAAGAGTCCGAGGTCATAATTTTTTAAGAGATTAGAGGTACTGACTCAATCATATATAAATCCTACACCTATCCATAAATCAGGCACTGGGACAGTATTTAGGGAAGCATCACTGCCTATTTATTTATATTTTCTCATTGTTTTGTTTTAAGTACCCACTGTTGACTACTATCAATAATAGGATGTTGAACTTTATTTGTGTAATACAGTAATTTTTAATTTTTATACTCAATCATAGAATCATGACATTTGGAAAATACCCCCAAAATCATCAAATTGAACTTTAACGTGGTAGTATGCTGAGGTTCAGTTAGCTGGCTGATTTTTCTGTTGCAAAATGTAAATATATTATTGTTAACAGAAGCATTTTGTGTTCCACATTATGTCATCTTTAACTTCTGCAGTGAACCTGGTAATGTCAGCAGAAGTTTAGCCACCATAGTATCTGCCTTCTGTAATTATGCCAGACTGCATTATCAGAAATGCTGAACTTCCAGTAACTAGTGGGCTATGAGTGGCAGTAAAAAGAAATTCAGCAATGCAGAGCTTGCTCTTCCTATTTTTTTTTTCTTTTTCTCTCAACTCTAGAGCCTGAATAATATGCAGTTTCAAGGAAAATCTGGCTTTAACCTATCTCCAGCCAGCACGATGTGAAATCACAACCTAAACTTGCAGGAATTGCATGAGCAAGTCAACTTTTTGTGCTGAAACTTGCTCGATTTCTGCCCTGCTGCTGTTCCCATGCTGCAGATGGGGGAAGCTGTCCCATTTTATCCCATTGTTTATAGTGTGGATCCAGCGACTCACATGGAGTCTTCTAGCTGGTGTGATTGATTTCAGGACACTATTTGAAATATAACCAAGAAATCAACTCTCTGTCCTTCTACACTCCTGACAGGTCCAATTAGGCTGAAATCCATTTGCCTAAATATGTTTATAAAAGGTAATATAAAATTGTGGCAGACAGTAACTTCAGGTGCAGTTGCTTTTAATCAAAAAATTTAGATTAAAGGTGAAGCAAGGCGATATAAGGGTCCACGTTGTCTATGCTATAGTACACAATTTTCTTTTTCCTCCTGACCAAAATAGAGTCTTTTATTGGTTTTACACAACCAAAGATATCAATCACAGCTGTGAGCTCTTGAGGCAAATGCATGAACATAGGGGTGAATGAGAACAGAGTCAGTCCAATGTGCTGCAGTAAACATGTATGAGATGAACAACAGAAAATGCCAGAGAAGATAAAGGGGAGGGAAGGATAACTTCTGTGGAACAGAGTAAGAGGGAATCAGACTGTGACTGACATTAGAAGAAGGGGGTTTTGGTGGGAAAAAGATCCCACTTGTCACTTCACATGACAAAGCAGGGAGTACCTTCATTCAGGAATGTCTACAGGACTGCTCATCCCATTCCCGAATTCACTACAGCTGGTGAGTTCGCATGTCCAGTGTCCTTGTTTAGGGCAAATTTGGGGAGAAACCTCCGGGAGGAGTCCCTCCAGAAAACAAATCCAAACTACCCCTCCTCCCAACTGGTTCGAGACAGGAAAAAGAAAATATTCCTTGGAGGAAAGTGGAAAAAAGTTGTTTATTTAACATACAAAGCACTCCCCAGCACAACAAATGAGCAATACCGAACAACGAGACCTCTGGCTGCTCCGCAGAGATGAGAAATTCCCAAAGTCTCTCCCGTGGCTGCAGTTCGGCTCGCTCAGTTGCCCTCAGTCCCTCTGGGGCTGGGAAAGGCCGGGCCCAGGCCAGGCCCTGGTGGGCCACAGGTGGGAGCTCCTGGTGCCCTTTTGGGTTTTTGAGTCTAGAGCAGGTTAAACAGTTCTAAGAAAAAGAAAAAAACACAGTTCGGAGAACTTCTCTACCTCAACTAGCCAAAAACTGACAAAAAGCAAAGGAGAGCTCTCTCGCCGTCCGCACTGCAGACAACACAGGCCGTGAGTGAGGGAAACTGAAAACTCTGATCTTTATGTTTTGAAAACAATTGCCTCAGACATTCAACTGCTTCGCTTTCACTCTCAGATCTAGTTTTAAAGGTGCAAAACTTATTTCTGAGTTAAACAGACGAATGGGGATACAATTCAGCATCAACCCAGGACATCCAGCCACACCTTTTCCAGTCTACCCTTAGACATCTGCAGGGCAACAAAATCAAGTGAGGATATAACACCACACACCATTTCCAGGACTTTGCCCTGTGTGATTTTAGAGACAGTTTTGCTTGTATTCACCTACTTTTTGTGCTAGAACAGATGATTTTACTGAGCTGTCTATGCTTAACTTATGAGAAATTTCAAGATTTTGAGAGCAATGAGAAATAGACAAAGTTTGCACTGAATAGTTAAATGAAGTCTTCTCTTAATAGTAGGCAGCATGACGCAGGTACTAGGGAAAATTAAAATAGCATCAAAATATTTCTTGTATTGCTCCTCACCTAGCGCACCCACTATCAATTAAGGTCATATATTGTTTTCATGACCCATACTGCTCTACCTTTCTACATAAAAAATAGGACTGCATTGATTGTGAAAAACTGATGTAGGGTCCTGAGTCATGGTTCTTGCCTGAATCTATGATGTACTTTCAGGTTGCTATACTTTTAGTTAAAGTCATTATCAATGTAATTTTTTTTTATGGATTAAATCTCTTCTTCTCAGAGCTTTAAAGACAAAGCAGATTTTCATCCTCTCTTGCTTTCAGTGATTTGTTCTACTGACCAGCTTAGTGTAGCACTACAAACATGTGAAGTAACAGGCTGCCTGGGAGTGCAGGCAGTTCAACCTTTTTCCCTATCTTACACCCTCTGAATATGTGGGGCTTTGGGGGAGTGATGTGGAAGGGAATGAGAAAACAATGAACACTCCAAAATCCCTCCCTCCTTTATTTTCCCGGGTAGATTTCTTCATTCAGCCTGTGACATCTGTCATACAAGTACTTATGTTTCATGTAGTCATTACAGCACTCACTGTACACAGTACAGATTCGACCAAAATAGTCAATAGAATTTGATATGATTTTCTCCATTAAGTGGCTTGATTATCTCTCCAACAACCAGAAGATGAGCCTGGGGTCACCTGTTGGCCCAAGCACTTGTATTTGTAGCTAAGCACCCTTAGTCAGATGGGCTCCATCTCACTGGAAACTGGAACCAGGCAATCACTGCTCAGCAACATGGGGTGGATATCTGAAAGTTCTCTGCCTTAATTTGATATGACAACTCTTCTCCTTTGAGTCCCACCTAAATTCCTTGAGTTATACCTAAAAGTTTTGGGGTCACCTCATTGCAGCCTTCAAGTAAGTTGGAGATGGACAATTTACAAGACCATGTAATGACAGGACATGCAAGGACATGCAAGGACAGCTTCGAACAGAAAGACTGTAGGTTTAGATTAGGAAGAAATTCTTTACTCTGAGGGTGGTGAGACACTGGAACAGGTTTCACAGAGATGTTGTGGATGCCCTATCCCTGAAAGTGTTCAAGGCCAGGTTTGATGGGGGCTCTGAGAAACCTGGGAGGATCTGTCCTATAAAACAATTCTTTCCCTCTTCAGTGCACAAATAGAAGACTGAAGTGAAATTAGCTCAGGTGATAGATAACATGCTGTACCCAAGAGCCAAAATAGGGTGAGAAGAAAGTGGTAAGCCCCAAGAACTTTAAGAAGTAAAAAAATTTATTAACTTGGAAAAAAGATCGGATTTACCATTTTAAATAGCTGAAACACAACAGACAGACACATGCAAGAAATCACTTGTGCCATGATTGGGAACAATGCCAAGAATCGCCACACTCCCACCTGATACATATTTGAGAAAGAAATAACCCATTAAGGAGCTTGATTTTATTTGTGGCATTTACCACTAGTGAATGTTCTAAGAACCTAAGTATCTAAGAATATGTAGATGTATGGGTTTGTGGGACAAGGTTTTGGAATTGGGGGGGCTGCAGGGGTGAATTCTCTGAGAAGCTGCCAGAAGTCTTTCTTGTGTCTCATAGAGCCAATGCTGGCTCCAAAACAGGCCCAGAGCTGGCCAAGGCTGAGCCCACCACCCACAGTGGCAGAGCCACAGCTCTGCAGACACACAGGTCAGTGGAGAAGGAGGGGCAGCAGCTGCTCCAGGTGCCAGAGCCAAGGTTCCCCTGCAGCCTCTGGTGAGGCAGCTGTGCCCCTGCAGCCCAGGGAGGGCACAGGGGTGCAGAGATGCCCCTGCAGCCCAGGGAGGGCACAGGGGTGCAGAGATGCCCCTGCAGCCCAGAGAGGGCACAGGGGTGCAGAGATGCCCCTGCAGCCCAGGGAGGGCACAGGGGTGCAGAGATGCCCTTGCAGCCCAGGGAGGGCACAGGGGTGCAGAGATGCCCCTGCAGCCCACGTAGGAGCCCCATGCTGGAGAAGGTGGATGCCTTAGAGATGGCTGAAACTCAAGGGAAGCCCAGGCTGAAGCAGACTCCTGGCAAGACCTGTGGATCCAGGAAGAGAGGAGCCCATAGTGGACCAGGCTTTAAAAATGTTTTTTCAATAAATTTTATTCATCTAGGCATTCCTTAGTCATAGACAATAAACATTATCCCTCTTACACTCTGTCTTGTAAATGGAAATGATGATCTCATGATATTTTCTCAGTATAAGCACAACAAACAAATAAAAATTATAAAAAGACCATAAAGAAAGAAAAATGTAAGAGTCAAGAAAATCCAAATGAAAGCTAATATAAGACTCCACAGTGAAATACAGGTTTTTTGATCACCGTATTCTGATCCTCATCTCATCCATCTTGACTTCTGCTTTCACAGATTCCTGCCTGAGTCTAGGTTTTCTCTGTTCTGCTCACATACATGAGGAGCTGTGTCCATAATCTCAGAAGTTTACTATGTTTAGTAAAAAGCAACCATTATGTGAAATTAGAGTTCAAAAACTCTATCAATACCTTATTCAAGACAAAAGCCTGCAAATTTTTGTCAAATGCTATCTTTAGCATTACCAACATACTAATATCTTACCACACTTCTCCCACTCTATATTAAGAGAGATATCACACATTTATAAAATGCAGCAGGTGTTAAAAGGAGGTCTGGACAGGGTCATGCATTGCCTTTAAACTTCTCTGATTTTTACACATTCAGCCTATATAAAAGCCTTTCAGACTTTGTTCCTTTCTTTAAAAGCATGTTGATCTGTTAAGTCACACTCCTCAAAGTTTCAAGAGTTTCCAGGGAGCCAACACATATGCATAGTAATTCTCATGTTTCTTCCTGTTCCACAAAAATCAGCCACAGATGTGCTCTTTTGTTTTCTTTGTAATGTTCAGATGAACAAATCACACTCAGAGAGCTTTGTGAAGCTGTGCTGCTCTCACAGCCACCCATTTGCAGAATTAGGTCTTTGAACACTCGAAGGTGTACACAGATGGGGTCCTCTGAAGATGGCACAAAGGGACACCATGTGCACAAGTGACATCTTCAGAAGGAGACAATTCTACTGACAGAAACCTAACTGGACATTGACTTTCCATCCAGTACAGCTCCCTTGCAGTTAATTTCTAGTAAGCAGCAACCATTACCCGACAGAAACCAGAGGGAAGAGTTCTGGAAACAAGCAGGATTGTTGCATAATGATTCTGCTGGCTGAGGCTGCCCACAAAAGGAATGGTCAGGAATTATGGATGTACAGAATGCTCATTCTGGGGTGTTGGCTGCAAGGGCCAAGGAGAGCACAGCTAGTACAGGTATGCTGGTGTGAAGCAGAGGGTGAGAGCAGTGTGGTGGACGGGGGGCTGTGAGTTGGGGTTGCTCAGCCTGCAGAGGAGAAGGCTCCAGGCACACCTTACAGCAGCCTTTCAGTACCTTGAAAGGAGCTTACAAGAAAGCTGGAGAGGGATTTTTTAATGAGGATGTGGAGTAATAGGACAAGCTGGAATGGCTTTAAGCTGAAAGAGGAAAGGTTTATTTCAGTTATTAGGAAGAAATTCTTTACATGACAGTGGTGAGGCAGTGAAACAGGTTGCTGTGGAAGCTGTAGATCCCCCATCTCTGGAGTGTTCAAGGCCAGGCTGGATGAGGCTTTAGCAACCCGGTCCAGTGGAAGGTGTTCCAGGGGTATTGGAAGAAGATGATCCCTTCCAACCTGAACTGAACCAACCTGAATTTTATGATTTATGTTTCTGTGACAGGTGGAAGATGCAACTGGTGCAGCACAAGCAACAGGGTATCCTGAGGAAGTCCCTTATCATTTAGAAACTTAGCTCCAAGTCTACAGCTGCATCTGCTCCAATGGACTGGCTGCCCCTGAGCAGTGGAGCTCCACTGTCTGCGGTGTTTAATTGCTGCAGTGCAACAATTACCACTCACAAACGATTGTGTGTGGCTCAGGAGCTATCTCAGGCCCAAAATGAAATTTGTCATACCACCCAGTTCCAGAGGCTCAGTGAAATTTTTGTGTGTGGGCATCTCCCCACCAATGTTAGAGGGTTATCTCAAGAACATCTAGTTTGCCAGATTTGGCTTTTTCTCTTTATAGTTTCTAGAGCTTCTGCAGAGAAAACTTCAATTAACCTATTAATGGAATAAAATTGCTTTCTTGAAAGCCAGTCTACACCAGAAATATCCTTGTAAGTGAAAAATGTTAGTATCAATAAATCAAATATTTACATTCATATTTTAGTTTGCATTTGAAATATCTGCACTTTTTTTCTCTGAGTTCCACAGGAAAAAGTTATTACAACATGTTCCCAATCCATTGATTTAGCTAATGAGATCATTGTTACAGCCACAGATTTAGAACAGCAACAAATGGCTATAAAATGATATCTACGGCTGGAGCAGATGTATGGAATGACCTTTTGGAGATTGCTTGAGGAAACCTTGTAAAATCTACTTTTGTTGGCTAAACCCATGTTTACTGCATAGCTAATGTTTTTTCACTGCTTTATGTGCATTTAAAGACAGTAATTTGGGCTGACACCAGACATAACTTTTCATGTTTCATGGCAGCCCCCACCTAAGCTATTAATTTACCACCTGCTTAAGTTCCTGAAGCAATGAGCTGTCAACAATTTTCTTAAGCTCTAAGACTGCTTTCAAACAAAACCCAAGGCCTTAAGAGAATGAAATATGTATAATATCCCAAAGAATTTCTTCAAGTTATTTCACAGGGTTCATACAGGATTAAAAAGCTGAAGGTTGAGGATATTTAGCAAAGTTCTGGGCATAGTTTCAGTCCAATCCTTGACTATCATTATTTGCTCTGCATGCTAGAAATTCACACTCAGTAATATTACAGTTGCTTGTTTAAATATGATGGCAGAATTGGGCAGAATTGTTCCTTGTAATTCCTTTGGAATTTTACTGATAACTGATGTAAAAAAATAGATTTGAGATATCATGTCCTGAATATAATAGTTTGCATTTCAAAGTTGGTTTGAAAAATAAAAACTTTGTTAAACCTTTGAGTCAAAATTGTATCAGCCCTCTTTCATGCATGTAAGAGTATATATAAAAGAATTACCTTCCATGCAGGCTGGAAACAAAAACTTGAGCTGGATAGTTTAACTGTATTCTTGATTTAATATTCTCCATTTTTTGGTTATTTTTTTAACAGGTGAATGACTGAGTGTGGTTGTTGCCCTATACTCCAAATCTGTTGTCTGCCAACACCCTCAGAAAGTCCCTGAATGCTCAAAGATCTTTGGGGAATAAGCCAAATCCATGTTTGACACATTAATTTCTTTTTCTTTTTTCATCTGATTTATTAAGTTTCTATGATGGCTCCAGTGTCCTGGGTTAAATTATCATTTTTAATGGATTTTTAATGGATTTCCTGGGTAAAGTAAATCAACTTGCATCACTCCCAAGCATGGAAAATACACATGGGGCCTGGGCTAGGAGGCTCCATTCAGTCAAATGTTCTCCTTCTACTCATTTCTGTGACCATGATGAAATTCAGCTGCGTTATATGTGAACCATTGGTCATTCTTGCTAATTCTCCTCATTTTACATTTCCTCCTTCTTACTAATCCCTGTCTTCCTGGGTTGCTTCTGCTCTCCAATAAACTGGAGCTTTTGTGAGAATATTTCCAATATAAAGCCTTTTGCATATTCTCATCTACACCTTGCTGATAGTTGGAAGGAATATCTTACCTAAACAAATATGCCTGATTTTAACAATTAATCATAATTAGAATAGTTCTTCACAAGTTTGTCCATTAGACAGTTGAAGAAAATAGACATGGACAGAGTAGATTTCTGACTGAGAAACTAGAGTAAATTCACAATACAGGTCAAGACAACATGCAGACACTGTTTCTCAGGGCTAAAATCCAAAGTTTTGCACATATAAAGGAATGAGCTCTCTCCCTCTGCATACTGTAACATTGATCAGTTAATTCCACTCAACCAACTTCTAAGTAAGTCCTTCATTAAGGTACCTAATTTAGGATATCATTTCTCTGTCTCTCCTTGTATAATCAATGCTGAGTATGGGTAGTTCAGCCTGTCTGTAATCTGCACCAGGCTGTAATTTGCTTAATTCTCTTTGCTGCAAAGAACTTTAAAGATGCATTGGTCAAATGTTACCTAAAGCTATGTGATACAAATCTCTTCCTCCACCCCTAATCCTCTGAGACATCAAATCATCAAACTCTTGAAAGAGCAGTCAACTTTGTCTTGTGTACAGTGTATCTCAGCTGTTCATTTAAAGTTAAGCACTTTACTGAAGAGGGATGAGGAAGAAAGTGGCAAAATGCTTTGTTAATTTGGAACCTTAGACTAAAGCTAAACTGGGCCAACTATTGGCCTTAAACATAACAAATTGCATTTTCCTGACCAATTGTTTTTGTACAGTTGAAATATTGGGAGTTACAAATGAGAAGAAGACTGTCACATAATCATTTGTATAACCTTGTTATCTGGGTAAGTGGAGGCAAAACTTTGACTATAAAATAATGTGAGGTTCCACTTAAAAGAAGGAAAGTAGGTTATGGCCATGAAATGGAAGGTGGTGGCTCTGGGAAAGGCCTGAGGGTCACAGCAGACGTGACCTCTCCCCAGTGCAATTATAAACTGCTAATGAGGTCCTGGATGTTTGAACAAGGTATTACAATAGAGAAGAGAACACCTAATCAAATTTCTTAATAGAATGGAGTTGATAACAGAGAAATTGTGAGCTTGTTTTGTTCAGCTTAACAAAGAAATGAATTTTCTAAATCTGTACAAGGTGAAAAAAAGTATCTGAGGATGAGAGATTTTAAAGAGTAAAAACAAAATAGTTCAAGTTGTGTAATTTATCATAGAGAATAGTGAAAGGTGACTTGTACACTTTCAAAATAATTTAAATTAACTCCTGACTGATGTTTTTATTTTAAAGAACTGATAAATCATGAGAATCCATCTCTGGACACTGACAGTGGGAAAAAAATTAGGAGGACTATTTGACAAGGGTTATGGAAGTAAAGGATTCTGTGTTTCCTTTTAAATTTTAACGGTGCAATATCAAGTTTTTCTGGAATTCTTTGATGACACACCAAGACTGAGGTCTCAGTAATTGGTTCAGTTGCACAGTGTAGATATAAATGTTTACCAGAACCCACCTAAAGAAACTGTTCTTCCCCCAAAACTCTGCCCCACCCCTTCCCATCTGGCTGATCCACCCTAGTTCTCAACCCTGTGGTTTCATGCTATTTCTCAAATTAGGTGGAATCTGCTTTCTAATACTGGAAGTGTTCCCTCTTCCCCCTCCCCCAGCTGAGATTTCTGCAGGAATATCACAATGTTTTGGTGAGAATTGCACTCTATTAATTACAAAAAAATTACAGTTTCTGCAAATTTTTTTGTAGAAATGAACCTTAGAATATTTTCATAACTGTTTCCTGCATTTTCCAAGATGACAAAGAATTTATTGCCAAACCAGAGGATAATCCAAAGTTTCTTCAAAGCAATTGTTTGATAATTCAGAGACAATTTCCTATATATAAAGCAATTAAGTAACTTTGCATTTACTACAATAGTATCTTATTTTTCATACTGTTTTTTATTAAGTTTTTAATCTTCTGGGCATCTGGTTTTATTACTTTCCATTTTGGAAGATAATTAATACTTGAATTAACAGCTTTTATTAAAAAACAGTACATAAAAGTTAAAATTATTTTCAGTCAGCTTTTATTTGAAAAGCACAAAACCTTCTAAAATATAACATGTCAAATCCTTTAAGATAATATATTTGAAAGTAAATTCTGTATGACAGAAGTCAATAAAGATGAATAAGAATCTCAGCATTTTCACAATTCAGAATTGCACTACTTATTGAAATGTATACAGCTTCTGTTTCAATATGGTTATTCATTTTCTCTTTATATGTCTTTATATTTTTTATAGTTTGGCCTTTTCCCTTTTCTAAGGTTTTTAGGAGAATTTATATGTTTGTTTGGTTCTTACACATGTTGAATTTCCACATTTTTGTTATTACTGGCATTACCTTGAGCATTAATATATTGACTATAATATATATTACATGGCAAATACTCTATATGCTATAGAGTATAATTATTAATCAATGGGAATATATCTTGTTTTTAATAATATAGGAACAGAATAATTGACTTGATTTTAACACTGTATTTTAATGTTTATTAGAGAAATCTTACAATTTATTTTCATAAATAAAAAGCTTAATATGTATTAGAATATGGTCATTGGGGGAAAAAAGTCAACATATTGCCACGAATTATCATCTGGCAAAATGATTTTGCTTTATGTATTATTTATTCATTATTTAATCTTACTCATCGAAATGCTAAAAAGATCTAGGCAAAAAAGAATGTAAACAAAAAGAAAACATTATGAATTGTAAATAATGAAGCACATCACTGAAGATAAACACTTTGTGAACATTCCCTAGGCTGATAAAGTCCATATACACCATTTGACAATTACACAACTAAATGTCAACACAGACCTGCAAATAGTCACTGAGAAAGAAGAAAGGTCTGCCCTGCTGTGTCATTAGGGTTTACTTGTTGCTGTTTTAAGACAATTCAATTTGCTTTCAAGAAATACAGGGACTTTAAACCACAGGAACCTTAAAGAAAAATCCAGGTTATTTATTTTGCCCAAAAGTTTCAAATGTACTCCTTCTCTTAAAACAAAACAAAGATTTTCAGTAGAGGAAGGATTCAGGAATGACTCTTAATGTGTAGCACTAAATTCTGCAGTAATTAGGAAATCAAGCAAATAGTCTTTCCTTTGTTGTACATATTTCTTATTTAATCCTGTATTCATAATCTATATATGTTCTTTACCTCATTGGGACTTTCCACAGTGAATAGAATTTAGAAAATTGTCCAGTCTTTTGATAAGGAGAGTCCTAAATTAGAAATTACTTGGCAACAGATTCAGATTCTTTCACTGGTATAATTACATGAAAACAAACAAAAAAATCAGTCCACACTGGTTGACAAGGCACACTTGTTCATAATTTTTAGAAATCTGCACTTCTGTGTGGATTAAACAAGAATACAACTATGAAAGGGTCTGAGGTTTTCTGAGTCCCAAACCAAAGAACAATAATACCACATGCTCATATTAATTTTAATTTTTAATTTTCACTTTGCTTACTGAGATGATGAAATAATAATGAAATAATAATAAATAATTTATTAATTTATTTTCTATTTTAAGATTCTACTGTATTATAAACATTCTTGACTATGAAAACAATTTAAATGTTTAAAAAATACTGAGGTTAACCTTTCAGTTTGCATTCCAGGAAAAATAATTGTTCAGCCATTAGCTATAGCAGAAAGTTAATATAACTGCCAGGAATTATTAGAAGAAAAATGTCTGTGCCACACTAAGAGCAAATAAATAAATAAATGTAGTCAATTCAGAGTAAATGAAAACATATTGACCTCATTTCCAAGTGACTGTAAAAGCTGCATGAAGACCTGCTGGTATAAATTATGTATTTCCTATGTCAGCAGAGAGACAGGAATGAGTGGTTGGTGACCAAATTTCCCCTGATGATTATCTTTATTTTTTCTCGTGGCTCTTCAGTGAACTGGAAAAAGTTAACAGTATTGCATTATCAGCATCAGATTTAGGATGCTGGATTTCTAATGAGCTGGATGTCTACAGAAGAGAAAATTGCTTATAAAGAACAGCAATGCAGGACCAGGGGAGAAAGGAAGAGGCCTGGTTTCTGCCTTCTGATTTCAGTAGCACAATGATAATTAGAGAAAACATTATTGTGAATACAGATGTGTCTTTAATACCAATTGGAAAGTGTAATTGACTCATTCAACCTGCAGAACTTAATCTGCAAGCAAATGACCTGAAGGAGACAAGTGAGTTCCTGACTTCTGTGAGGCCATTTAGGGTTCTAAAGAGCTCCACCCTTATGACATACTGGTAAAAATTTTAAAAATCACAAGTCAGAGCTGAACACTAAGCCCAGTTAAATGCCAGTATCCATTTGTGGGTTTTTTTCCTAGCAATACTATACTGATTGTTTTCTCAGCCTTGAGATTGTGCTGAATTCTCATCCTCATTCCTTTATCCATGATCTCAATTTATGGAGTAGTGTATAGCACATGAGTAGTGGGGACCTAGAAGAAAATTTTTAAAAAGTACCAAACATCACATCATGGACTGAGGAGATAATTATTCATGTTCTCATGCAGCTAAAAATTCTGTAAGAGCTGCAGCAGGCCTAAGACAAGAAGGTTTAGAGAGACATATGAGCAGTGAGGTCACTTGGCTTGTTCAGCCTGGAGAGAACTGAAGGGAGAACTCAGCTCAGTCTGCAGCTTCCTCATGAGGGCAAGAGGAGAGGCAGCACCAATCTCTTCTCTCTGGTGACCCATGACAGGAGCCAGGGGCACAGCACACATCTGTGTCAGGGTGCCATAGGCTGGATATTAGGGGAAGGTTCTTCCACTCAGAGTATTGTTGGGTGCTGGAACAGGCCCCCAGGGACGTGATCACAGCACCAACCTGACAGAGCCCAAGAAGAGTTTGGACAGTGCTCTCAGGCACATGGTGAGATTCTTGGGTTGTCCCCTGCAGTGCCAGGAGATGGACTTGATGAACCTTGTGAGTTCCTTCCAACTCAGTATATGAGTCTGTGATTTATATTCCTACCCTAAGCCCTCCTCAAGTGCTCTGCTGCTCCCAGGGCAAGTATCCTCTGCCAAACCTTCAAGCCTCATGCACAGTAAAACACTGAATTGGCTTGTTTTTGTTGTCACTGACTTCCTTCACCAGTTTTTGACTTCAGAGAAAAGTTCACTGATCTGAAACAGCTTTGGAGTGGTGCTGCAGGGTAACAATTTGCCAGCATGCTCACATCAGAGGGTGCTTGCTCTTGCGTGCTGGAGGTGATGTATTTTCAAATAGCTGCATGTGATTTACTCTGGATTGCTAATTGCAATGCCTGTAATCACTAATCCCTGAATTGAAAACCAAAAAGCACAGAGTAGTTGTGTTTGTATTTCTCAGCACTAGACCTCTCTAAAGGTGTCTGGTCACTCACCAAACAGCGCCTGGCCTTGGGTCTCCTCTGTACCCCAGGCAGTCCCCCAGAACTCCTAACACATGTGATATGCATGCTCACATTATTTTGCATTATTTGGGCTCTAAGTGCAGCAATTGTGGGAGGGCTGTGTTGCAGCCTAGTAAAAGACTGGTGTTTCATACCAGAAATCTGAAGATATGAGTTGTGTGCTGTGGAGAAAGGAAGAAAGTGTAAGTACCTGTGGACATAAAAGTTGCTGCAATGACATGGAGGATTGTTAAGGACAAAGGGAGACAAAACTACCTTTCATCTTCTGTTTATTGGCACAAGCTCCTGAAACAAACTATTTATAGGATGCAAGTTTTGGTTTAGATGGAATTGAGTTATTCACTAGAAGACACTAGCAACATTTATGACATTTATGCAACCTGTAGGATGAGAACTGTGAGCTAAGCTGTCTGGCAGGGTAAACATATCTTTCATTTCAGCAATACAGTCATCCTTTGAGTTGGGTTTATGTAAAGGTTATCTTATTTTTATTTCACTTATATGAAATGAAAGCAACAGGGGAAAGACAGAGAAGGGATAAGACAGAGAAGGGATAAGACAGTCTTGTACTAAACTGCCCATCTATCTGGTTTAGCACATGATCTACTCAGTACCCTAGAGCTTAATCTAATATTCTTAACACTAAATTAACTTAGAATGTTAAATTAAAAGAGAGAGAAAATATGCAGTTATAGTGACAGAAAACAGATCTTAATGATTTCATACTTCTGGCCTAAAAGTAATCAGCATAAAACTTTTTTTAAAAATCGAATATTGTTGAGACTAATTAATAACTTTAAAGGAAATTATTAATATTTTAATTGCTATTTAACTTTATATTCCTAAACACATCTGTCTTCCTGAACATGGCAGTGCAAAAGACCAGACCACTGAGCATGCCTACTGTAAACTGATGGTAGGAAATGGGTGGGATTTCATCGTGGGAAACATGGAACTGCATCATGACTATTGGGCTACAATTGCATATTTTGAGGGGAATAAATATTCAGGAGATTATGTAATCCTTGGCACACCTAAACGCACATTTGCTTGTGTCATGTCACATCCAGCTGTACATCTGTCATCAGAATGCTAGGAAGAACAAATTTCTCTAACACCATAGTTTCAGTATTAGAAAACAGGTATTATTTTATGTCAGTGTGGGGGGAATTGTTCCTCCTATCTTACACATGCATAGAAAATTCAAAAGTTGTCATTTATCTATACAGACCATATAAATTAATCTAAATTCCCAGAATTGTCCTCCCCCTTCCCAGAAATCATTTGCGTGTGCAAATCTCTATACTTTGTATGTAGGCCCAGACATACAATTTGGGGAAAAGTTTCAAGAGGGTGTGTGGTGGTCACTCAGAGAATAGCCCCCTCTTCACTTTATCCCTTCATAGTCCCAAGCCACCTGAGAACATGACTCAAGAGCTGGCTCCTGTCTTGCTGTCCTGGTTGAGCAACTTGTCTCCTTGGCAAGGAAATATTTTTAAGGTTTCTAAATCTTTAAACAGTGGGTCTCAGTTTCTCTTGTCACTAATGAGGTCTTGCAAACAATGTGCCTTTTGGATGTTTGTGTCATATCCTCTGCACCTCTGCTCTTTGCCCCTCTACTCTGCTTTCATGGGAACCTACCTGGAGTCCTGTGTCCAGGTCTGGAGTTCTCAGCAGAGAAAAGACATTGACCAGATGGAGTTGGTCCAGAGGAGGGCCACAGAAATTATCAGAAGGATTAAAAACCTCTCCTGTGAAGACAGGCTGAGAGAATTGCAATTGTTCAGTCTGAAGAATGCTCCAGGAAGACCTTGTAGCAGAATTTCAATACTTAAAGGCAGGTTATTAGAAAGGTGGGGACAGACTCCTTTGTAGGGTCTGTAGTGATAGAACAAATGATAAAGATTTTAAACTAAAAGAAGTAGATTTAGACCAGATATAATGAAGAAATATTTTACAAACAAGGGTGACACACCGGATCAGGTTGTCCAGAGCAGCTGTGAATCCCCCAACCCTGTAAACATTCAAGGTCAATTTAGACAGAGCTTTGAGCAACCTGATCTAGTAGAAAATATTCCTGCTTATTGCAGGGGATTTGGACTAGGTGACCTTCAAAGATCTATTCCTGAACCATTCTTTTCTCCCTCAATGAGATTTTGATTTCATTATGTATCAAACAATATGGAACCTTGCCCATTTTCTTAATATAGGAAAGAAGAAGAGGTTCCAACACACATTGGTACAGCAAAGTCCTTTGAAGGTCTGGGAGCTGAGGCATCCTCAGAGAAGCATCCTAGAGACACATGAGGTTTGTGAGCTCATCAGAAGAGTAGTGGTCAATATAATGGTTTCTCAGTGTCACAACACAGATTGAAGGGCTGAGAAATCAAAGCAGAGTGAATATGAAGCTTTTAATTTAGATATTACCTGTTGTACAGTTTTGAGTCAAAAAGCTCAGAAACTGAGGCAAGATTCCCACCTAAATCGTTTGGAGTATGAAGAAAACACACTTTGAGGTTGCTGAGCCTCAAGTCACATTAAGAACCTCAAAAAGGTTTACAACTGCTTTCTTTGATTGGAGACCTGGCTCCAGATTGAATTCTAAGTCAGTTCCATGTGATTAAAGTAATACAAGATGAATCTCCATTGCTAAACATAAAGCACTACACCAAGATCAAGTAGGTTCAAATTTAATTACAGCTTCTCAAGACTTATAATAAACATTGTGATTAACAAGCTGCTCAAAGTAACTAAACTACAGCAATTATTGTTTTATTTAATCCAGAAGTGAGAGATCAGGTTATCTTCTTCAAGTATTTCAAAGTTTTAAGACATGAAAATTAAATACCTCTGTGTTTCTTGTCTACTTGCAATATTTCTGTACTCCTTCACAACAGATTTGTTTATCTTTAAACACTAACTTTAAACCAGTTTTTTTATAAGACATTTTATATAAGATTAGAAGAAAATTTCTGGGATTAAGTTATTATTTGCTAGAATCAAAATAACAAAAATTAGATGTTGCCTTGCCCACATTTCTTGCTGAAACCCTGTGTTTGAGTGCAGCTAAAAAACATCATGTTCCTTTCTTTGTACCAAATAATGGTGAATGCAATCAGAGCCACATATCCACCTCAGCTCATAAATTATTTTCCTATTAGTGTTATAACCATTTGCACAGATGTATTTCTTTTTTTGTTAATAATGAAATCAAAGAACTATTTAAAACACAGGGATCAAGCTTATTTTTACAAATAAAGAAAACAGTACATTCTATTTTCCTCAGACCTTGTTAAACATTTTAATTTATTACAATTTAGTGCATATTTACAAGTTGTTCCAGTAAAACCCAATGTTCAATTTTAAGAAAACCTATCAGTTAAAACAAGTGATATAAGTGTTTTGCATTCTTAAATCTGATCTTTTAAATAACATTTATTCCTTACATTAGTAAATGACTGCATAAGCAAAAAAACCCAAAAATTTAAAAAGAGAAAAATATTGCATTCTAAAATGGAACATTAAGACAGGAAATTGTGAAACATATATTTAATGAGAGGTAAATACTGAAAAATTGAAAGTCAGCTGGCATGCTCCTGAGCAACTGACCTAGAGATATATTTACAGACTTCATTGATTTGCCAAGCCTGTGGGATGAGTGAGTCATAAAATCACCTTAATATAAAGAGGGAATCACATAAAGTCACTGCCTGATGTTGAGAGGACCTGTGAGCTGGCAATGTCAAGCCAAGCAGTAATATAAGACTTTCTTTTTTTGAATAATGATTAAATGGAAGGTATTCTGTGTCAACAAGGTGTGAGCACCACTCATGCAGAGGCAAACTCTTAGTGAACTGTCCTGCCAGTCAGCTACCAGGTGGAGACCAGGTGTATTCCCACCAACTCCAACAGAGAGTTTTACATGTCTGGTCCAAAGACACAAGTTCTAGACAAAAAAAACTTCTGCGACAAAATGGGAGTGAATGAAGAAAGAAGGAGAGGAGATAGTCTGTTGCATGCACTACTTTGAAAAGTGTCTTCTGTTGAAAAGCCCAAATATAAACCAGCTACTTAGTTATGTCTTGATCGAATGCAACAGTAAATATTACTGGATGATCAATTTATATCTGATGGATGTGTCAGTGCCCCTTTGGTATTGTCTAGTACCTCCAGAAAAATAACTACCTTTGGCTTGTTAAAGAATTACTTTAAAGAATAAAATTAATTCAAGAACTTGCCAGAAAGCCACTGCATATTAATGTGCCTTCAGTTTCCTCCTTATGCCCCCAATCACTATTTCCATAGTTCTCAAGGATTCTAAGATGAGATATTACAAATCAGAATCAAAGCCATTCTGATATGAAAGTTTGCACACACCAGTCAAGANAGATATTACAAATCAGAATCAAAGTGCTGGCAAAGCCATTCTGATATGAAAGGTTTGCACACACCAGTCAAGGATAATCTTTGTTATCAGTTAAGCCATTGGGTCACAGCTGTTGTGAACTCACACCAGAATCAACACTCACATTTTTTGAGGGATGATCTGAAACCTTTTATTGATGAGAGAAGAGAAGGGAGAAAGCACAAATAATGAAATAATACTGTATTTTGAAATACAATTACCTGACAATCAGATCGTTAGCATGGTTTAGTGGGCATGGCACTTGGTCAAAGGTTGGACTTGATGAACTTGGGGGTCTTTTCCAATCTTAACGATTCTATGAATCTATGATTACAGTTATTAGTTGATTTATGCAACTAAACTACAGTTGGTGTGAAAGTTTGAAATGTTCACCCTAAAGGGAGGAAAGGAAGAGAAGGTTAGAATCACATCTCAGTGACTTCACTCCGTGCTTGCAAAGATGTGAAGTCATGTGGATTTGTGGCAGATGACCAAACACAAATGGATGGAGGTAAAAGGAGGGGCTGAAGTGTTTCAATGCCAAATCCAGAAATGAACTGACACTATATCAAATGCTTAAAGAATATCCCCAAAAGGAGGAGGTGCATTGTATGTCTAAATGACAGCAAATGCAGTGCTAAGAAAGAAAAGTGAAGAGATAAGGAAGCAAAGAGTTCTGCCTCAGTGGTAGAACTAAAAAAATCCCTTATAAAAATAGTTTATTCATTGGAAAGTAAAATTGTGATCGCACAAGACTCAGTTAAGGGTTTTGGAGAGCAGAAATAATAACTGTTTTTTTGATTTATGAATGTGTGGAAAGAAATCTCATATTTCTATCTCCTGCCTTAAGCACGCTGCAAGTGGTAGCAATACTTGAAAAAGTTCCACCACTTTATTTTGCCTTCACTAAGCAGTGGATTACATGCTTCTGACTTGTTCAGTTTCTCCTGTTGGCACTACTCTAGATATGTGTATATAAGTAATTAAAATTCTTTCAGGGCAGGGACTTGGCTGTGTTTGGAAAAAAAGAAGTTTTTTGCATGTTTTTAAGCTCAGCTTCATCTCATGGCAGCACATGCTCTAAATAGTATCAGAGAGATCTCTGGACATTCACATGTGATTTAGATTATTTTAATGTGTTTGTATGATCCCACATTCCCAGGGACACCAACTGAAACAGGGAATGACACTTAAACATAAGAAAAAAATTATTTTTACTCTGAGGGTGTACAAGCACTGGAAAAGCTTGGGCAAAAAGATTTCATTGTCCCTACTATTAGAATTGTTAAAAACTTGATTGGACGTTGTCCTGGGCAGCCTGCTCTAGTTGACTTTGCTTTGGATGAGGGACATGGCACTTTGTAACTTTTAAAAATCATAGAATGGAAAAGCGTTTGGGTTTGGAAGGGACCTTAAAGATGATCCCATTCCAACCACCTGCAGAAACACCTTCCAACAGAACAGGTTGCACCAAGCCCCACCCAGTTTGGCCCTGAACACTTCCAAGGATGCAGGATCCACAACTTCTCTGGGAAACCTTCTCCAGTGCCTGATTGTTGCATGCTTTGTAAATAAGCAACTTTCCCTTATGCAAATTCGTCACCTGCTGTGGATGAAGAGTAATCCTGTGTTTTCCCTCAGTTTACTCAAGTGAAGGTGATTGTTCACTTTCAAAAAAAAAAAACCTTAAAGAAGAAAGACACAGTTTAATGGTAGCCAAAAAAAATTATTCTTCTAGAGCCTTAAAAATTTATAATAATTTAATTTGAAGGAGTAGCATCAATAAAAAAAAGGGATATTTGTTACTCTGGCAGCTGTGAGGTTCAATTATTAGATGAGTAACCGGATGAAATGAACTGAGAATGGTCAAACCCAATAAATACCCATTGTGAAGACAAATGTGAGATGAACTGCTGCTGCTGTCAGCACTTGGAGATGCATGGAATTATTAACAATATTTTAGTGGGACAGGTCATACCTCAACAAGTTAAATCAATAGCAGCACCGAAATCACTGCTGAGCCTAATTTGTAGTGGAAGACTGGCATATCTGACCTTGGCTCTTACTAACAAGCATGCCATCATTAACAGAATACCTAATGAAGGATAAAAAGCATTATCTCAGACCGCCTTAGAAACTGGTTTTCAAGTTAAAACTCATCAGGTAAATTCACAGATTGGAGGGAAAAATTATTAAATGTTGTTGGCTCTTTTTATTCAGTTACTACCAACACTGCACAGATGTTGACCTGTGAGTAAACCATAGAATCTAGAAATTAGGTGAAATTAATCAGGGCTGTATTGTATCCCCATTATTTCCAGAGAACTGAAGCTGCTGTGTGCATTAGAAAGGTGAAGTTTTGCTCAAGCCCTGTCACTACTCTCTCAGATTCAAGAGCTATGTTACATTATTACTGCACCCTAATAGTGTTTTCCTTGTTTGTTTGTTTAGGATTATATTTATTGATTTTGTTTGTGTGGGGTTTTTATTTGTTTTATTTTAAATTCTCTTACAGGAGTTACATTATTGATGAATTTGAACCATAGTTTGCTGATACCAGAGTAAAAGACTAGGACCTGTATGCATGATGAACATCTTTAATACAGGAAAATCTACAACATCTGCAACATACACATCCTGTAGAAAGAAAAAGAAGAAAAAGAAAAAGAAAAAGAAAAAGAAAAAGAAAAAGAAAAAGAAAAAGAGAGAAAAAGGAGTAGTTCAATTTGAAAAAGCATTTCATACAATAATCACGAACTTTATTATTAAACTCCTATTTCTTATCATTTTAACAACAGCTATGAAAACTGTATTGATCCTTACCTATTTTAGACTTTTATGTGTCATTGCATCTCTGGTTACCTCTGTGTAAAATTAGAGGTAATTGCAAAGGTCATATAAATGCTTAGAATTTTTTTATGGCATAGTAGTTTTTGGTGGCAGAAACTGTACAAGGTGGAATCCTATGGAAGGAGAAGGTGTCACTTTCCATCAGATTAAGATGTTGATTTATATTTTATTTCCCCTCCCCTCCCTT
>VYXF01011311.1:176490-189451 GCA_013397295.1 Polioptila caerulea | reverse complement strand
AAGTCTATGATTAAATTTAGAAATAAATATGTATATATGAAGCATTTGAAAGACAACAACTGGTCATAAAATCCTTAAGGCTGCAAAAAAAACTCCAAGATCAAGTCAAATCTTTGACTGATAGAGGTCAAAAGATTCTTGAGGTTGATCCAGTGTGGGGGGGATCAAGACTACCGAGAGCCCCAAAGCTCTTCAGGGCTCCTTGGGCTGTGTATGATGACTAACTTGCAAAGAACATGAGAAACACCTCCAGGGTGGGGAAACATCCATAAAATTGTACCCCCACATAGCCTGGGTGGTGACCCAGGATCCTGGATACCTCATCAGCTCGATCCACACTGGAGCTGGGATTGTTGATCTTCCTTCCTTTCTTTCTCTCTCTTTCCCTCTCTTTAATCCTTCTCTATTCTTTCACCCCACCCATAGTTCAAAATCCACTACAGTGTGTCCTTACTATAAGATCAGGGAATAACTTATATCAATTTCTTTGTCCTGTGTACAGTTTACTACTAAAATTTTTGAAGTCTTTGTGGAACCCCTGACTGTTGTAATTTCTTTTCTGTCATGGGCATATATGAGTCATGTGTGCTCCCTTTCCCTTCAGAGTGGGACACTATAGTGACCCCCAGAATATATTGGTTCACAGAGATGTTCTTCCAAAGATATAAACTTTGTACTTATCCACCTTGAACTCTCACAATTGCCTTCCAATTCTGGTAATTTAGATTCTTCTCTAACTGCTCCTACCTTGCTCTATTGCTTCCTGCCACAAGTGAATAAAATTAGGACCTACCAAGCAATAAACAGACAAGAGTAATTTTTTTCTTTTTCCTACTCTCCTTGACGTGGAATCATTTCATCCAGGGAGAGGGTCCATGGTAATGAAAAGATCTTTGGAGACAGTGAAGTGACTTGATGGAAACTGGAAGCAGAATATCAAAATGCAGGCACAGATAAGATGAGCTATCAATGAGAAGGAAGGACTTTCCTTGTAACAGAACACAGGTTTCCCTTTTGCTTACCAGCTGTTCATTTTGACAGCTCACTCTCTAGAGACTTGGACAAAGTACTGGAGAAAATTATTATTCCTCAAGGCAACACACCAGCAGATTATTAAGCGTCCCATGGGTTAAACCATTTAGGATAGAACTATGTTGACTGTGATGCTTTTTTCCTCGAAGGTGTTTTCTGGAGCTGGCCAGGTTTTATTAGATGTTTCAGTGATATGGAGAGGATTTAGGTACATTAAATTTATCCCCTGTTGAGCACCTGCAGGCAGCACATGACTTGAGTACATGGTTCCAGCTTTTATCTCGAGTTCAGTGCCTGTGAATGGGATCTACCACCCTCTCACTGTAAATTTGCCTTAGGGTATTTACTGGCCTGCATGCCTTGATGGTGTCTCTTTTAATACAAGAATTTATTAGTGGATGCAAGGAAAACAAAACAAGTTTTATTAGGACACAACATTGTGCTGCAAGACCAGCAGTAAAAACGGCTTAATGAACTGATGAAGCTCGAGGGATAAATTTATCAATGATCTCTGATTGGGGAACAGCAAAAAAGTGATACAGGGCACTGAATCACTTTTTGACGGTGAAAAAAAGGAAAAGGAGAAAAAAAAGGAAATAAAGGCACTCTAGCTATAACTCATCTAAGCCTAATTTTTGTGTTTTGGTCAGCTAAATAGCACTATACTCCTAAACTTGGTCAGGCCTTCATAGATAAAGTATGCATTTATTGTAAAAAAAGTAAATCTCTTCTGTTTCAATAGGAAAAAAATCTCTTGTTTATATTCTCCTTTGTTTTATTTGGCAATCCTCTGTAGCTGTCTAGCAACTTGCATACATGTAGCACTTAATAAAAAGATAGTTGTTTTAATGCAGTCTTTTTCATGACCTGCTGCCGCTAAACAGAAAATATATTGTTCTTAAGTCTTTGAGAGTGGAAATAAATTTAAAGCATAGTTTTATTTTTATCCTTATTTCAGGACTGTCTTTTCCTGGTAAAATTGTTATGAAATGCAGGTCTTATATGTGTCTAAATAAAAGGTGGATTTCTGACTTCATTTTATTTTTAATGGGCAGATGCAGCAACGAACTTCAAAGACTCAAAAGCAATTTTGTTTTCTTCTCTGGTTGTAGCCAGACCCTCAGATAGATTTTTTTTTTTCATGGTTCAGCATAGCTAAAAAAATGCAACATTTAGAAGTAAATTTTTAATGAGCTAAAATGTCAGGACTTTCAAACCTTTTAGTTTTGTTTTCTCCTATTTTCATTTAATGATTATTAAAGAACTCTTGCTCACTATAGAATGTGCATAGGACAACAAAAGACCCTAATGAGCTGGGACTGAACCCCAGACATATTTGGAAATTGTCACATCACTGTAAGCTGCAGAGAGAGCTGAGCTGAAGGAAAGGCAGTGATCATTTCCATCATCATTCCCAGCCTCCCTCTTGCAATGGGGATGGGGCAGAGGTGCCATCATGATGTTTGCACCCCATTAGCAACAGGTAATGTACCCCCCTCCCCACAGGATGGGTAACTTGGGAGGCATTGTTGCCTTTAAGACATCTTCCAGCTGGGAATGAAAACTATTTTTCCTTCAAAATGTCATGAAAGCTTCCTGCCTTGTAGTTCAACAAGGCAGATAGGGAGCTGCTGTAAATTCAGAGAGCCTGAAGGTGCAGACAAAATAGGTCCAGGAATGAGAAGCTTGGTGGTGGAAGCTTGAAGGAAGAAGGAGCTTCTCTTGGTCCCACTCACTGTAAGATCTGTGGAACATCTCAGAAGGGAATAGCACAAAACTCCCATCCCGTCTCCACCTGCCCCTGAGGCAGGGTAGCTGAAATCTGTTGGTAAGTCCNTTTTGATGTCCATGATTGAAGTAAAGGTCGCAGTCTTAATTTGTTGGGGAATATCCCAGGAAACAAAGTTTGCCATGTTATACAAATGAAAATTAGCATGAGAACACCTAGATCCATCCCCAGGGAGGGAATTCTTCGTGTCTAATGCAACACTATGAGGCATGTGCAGTCTTCTGATGGAGAGTCAAGGGGCACTTTGGGATCCTTGGTGGTCTTGATCCTCCTCTATTGCTCTTGTCTGTTCCTTGACCTCATTTCTGCACTTGTGCCATATGATGTGTCATGGGNGAGATCCAGAGATTTGATTTTTGTAATTTTGATGTCCATGATTGAAGTAAAGGTCGCAGTCTTAATTTGTTGGGGAATATCCCAGGAAACAAAGTTTGCCATGTTATACAAATGAAAATTAGCATGAGAACACCTAGATCCATCCCCAGGGAGGGAATTCTTCGTGTCTAATGCAACACTATGAGGCATGTGCAGTCTTCTGATGGAGAGTCAAGGGGCACTTTGGGATCCTTGGTGGTCTTGATCCTCCTCTATTGCTCTTGTCTGTTCCTTGACCTCATTTCTGCACTTGTGCCATATGATGTGTCATGGGCCTGAACAGGAAAATTTGCTCCAGGGAGGTGGTGCCCGACCTTTGCCCAGCCCCCCCATTCCAGGCATGCCCTTTTCTTGCCTGCCTACTTGGTCACCAATGTTTAAGGCTTAAAATAAATTAACTCCTCACTGCCCAAGCTTCTAAAATTCCCTTTGTCTTCTCCTTCTTAGTTCCCTTCCCCTTCCCTCTTTTTTTTTTCTTTTTTCTTCCCAAACTGAACCCAAAAACTGAGACTACTCTGATTTACTTACTGACATTTTGACATTTAATTGTATTTCTGTGTATGTGATAAATACCTGTAACATTGAAAGGATGATAATGCAAGATGTGGTAGATCTAAATAAATTCAATTTTTATTCACACACCATTGTATGCATACACTGATGGCTTACACCTGTGACAGTTCTATTTTTTTTTTTTTTTTTTCTGTCAGGGTTGTTTAGAGAAAATTTTATGTGCACACACCTGTTAAATGCAATAAAGATTTTATACAGCAATGTTATACAAAAGTTATTGTACCCAAAAAAACTACTACTGAGGCACATCTTTGAAGGGCAAATACTTCACAACTGCTTCCTGATCAAATTCATGGGCCTGTCAAAGTGTTAAGATCTTTTAATTTTCTCAGATGTTTCTCTTGTCACACTTAGCCAAAGTTGACAGAGACCTGTTTGACACAGGTGAGTTTATGAAAAACCAGTAAAATTGACCCTATATATTTCTCTGTAGGGCAGATAGGGCAGACCATCCCCAGATCTTTTGTTTCAACCATTTGTGAATGTGCATCCCTTAAGAAACTAAAGCTGTCTAAACCAAAACTGAATTAAACATAAACATCAAAAAAATCCCACATTTCATTTGTCTTGCCACTCTGAAGGATTTAGTGGTATTCATGGGAGAAGTGAATTTTGACATGGAACTTGAAAGCCAGAGGTGTCTAACAACCCAGGACTCTGCACTGATGTAAGAAAGGTCCCATACATACACTTGAAACAAGATCAGGCTAGTTTTTCTAGACCAGTTGGTAAGTGTTCATGACAATTCATCTTAAAGGTGCTTTGATGAGATGCTTCCCAAGGTTTGCCTTTCAAAATTCAGTGAATTATTCATGAACTCAACAGGCTGATTCCATCTCTACGAAAAATTGATGACCTCTTTATTCACTTCTTTGCTACTGTCAGACTTCTCAGGGCTCAACAACTGTTTTATTAAAATGTCATTCTAACTAGTGTGTACCACAGAATATAAACTTTCCTGGAGCTAGGAAATGAGCTAAATCACATTTGGATTTTTCCAGTATTATCAGCTGTTTTATCAATTAAAATAGAGCTGTCATATCAGTATTAAAGGCCATATATAATTTTGCTGCAATCTCTGAGACAATTGCTAAAGGCAAACGAAACATAAACACCTAAAGTTTAACATATGATTAAGTCTTAATTTCTCTGTGATACAGAAATCAAAATGCTTTAATTATAGAAAGAAAAGATTTGTAGGTGTTTATTCCAAGATGTTAACTAATGCACTTGTCTCGTGTCATAGCTAGACAGAACTCTGCCTTATTTAATGAAAATTGTCTCCCTTTAATGGCTGTTTTATGAAATGGATAAACTTAAAAATAGCCAGAAAGTACTTGCTTTTGAATGTGCAGCCAGAGTTTCTTACTAGTTTCAGGCTAAACTTGCTAATATTCAGAATATGAACTTGTGAGTCAGAAACCTCAATTGTCCTATTTCCTCTCTATCTTTCCTGCCTCTGCACCATTCTCACAAGCTGTTGTCATTCTTGATAAATGAAACTGATGTTTAAAGAGCCACACTCTAGTAACTGCTAGAACTTAAACCTCTCATTTGTATGAGAATAAAGCATGGAAACAGAAGTTATGGCATTCTCAATTCTACTCACTAGTTCAGGGTTGTGTGGGTTTTGGTTTTGATTTGGTTTTTTGTGTGTGTCTTTTTTTAATTATATAGAGCAAATCATACACAGAAAAGAAAAAGGATGGGGGGTTTAATTTTCTTCTGTAACAGCTTAGCTAATTCAGATTCTGGTTGGGAAGTGATAAGGGTTTCCTGCACGGGTTCCCTGCTGTAAGCAGAACAAAAAATTGTTCAACACAGAGACCTGCGAGACAACAAATCCACATGACACTCTGGAGAGAACTTATGGAGATAAAGGCACATTTCTATTTACTTTGAAAAAAAATAATGTTTCAAAAGATCTAATTTCCAGACAAGATCACTTCTGTGCAGCATGAATATGAGAAAAATGCCTCAGGCACCAAACCAGATTTGAACTCAGAGTTTATGCTTCTAATTTGTGGTCACACAGTGCTCACACAACTTTGCCACACTCCAGCTTGCTGTTGCTCAAATGCTGTGATTGAAATACTCTTTATTTCTTCATTACACTGCCAGTCTGAGCCCTGAGGCCAGCCAGCACTTCAATAGCCAGTGTGTGAAAAGATGCAGGTCTTCTTTTAGGTTGGTCAGGTAGGTTCAGATCAGATAATAGGAAAAATTTCTTCACTTAAAGGGTTGACAAGCATTGGAACAGGCTGCCCAGGAAAGTGGTGGGATAGCCATCCCTGGAAGGGTTAAAAAAATGTGTGGATGTGGCACTTGAGGACATGATTAAGTGAGCATGGTGGTAGTGCTGGGTTGACAGCTGCACTTGACGATTTTAGAGCTGTTTTCTAACCCTAATATTTCAACTGATTGTAGATTCTATGACCTGACTGAGAAATGGACCGTATGCAAACTTCTTGGTAGATAGGTATTTGAACTCCAAATCTAAAATCATGAGCTCCCCACACTGCTGGATGAATTAGTCACAGATCTTTGGAGATCAGGATCTGGGACCTGGAGTTTATGTGAGGTGAGTCGTATTTCAGGTGCCTGTCCTCATGCAACTTTTGAGATGCTGTGTGACACTGTTCTTGAGCCTGAAGCTGCAAAATCATAACTGCTCATTTAGTCTTCCTCAGCTAAAGCAGTAATAGTCCTTCAATTGATCTGCAATCAGTTATCCACAGATGATAAACCTTGGATTAAAAAAAAAAAAAGGAAAATACTTTTCTATATGAATTTTTAACTGATCTGCATAAATTACATGCTAACAGCAGAAATCAGGCTTGAAGATGTAATAATATATTGCATGGACAAAGAGAAACCAAACAACACGATCCACAAAGGGATTTGGATTACTAGAACTAAACTTTACAGCCGTGTCATTCAGCTGCTCCTTCAGCCCCACCTGTGGGTGTATTTTTTTCCTATTGCTTTCACACTGGGTGCTTTCAACACTTTTCAACAGAAAACTAAGAATTGATGGTCTAATGCTGCCTAGAGAACCCATTAGAGTGCATCTTTCAGATGCACAGCTACTGAATCAGATATCATAAAATCAAAGAGCAATATTTCAATTTCCTCTCTTTTCCTGACAGTTTTTTTATGTAACACCCTCATGGCTTGCTACAGATTTCTTATGTAGTGAAACACTATGTTTTTCTCTGATACTTTTCCTGTTTCTGTGCATGTGTACTTTACTGAGCTTTACTTTAATTTTCCAAAGGCAGCTAGCACCATTTACTAGACCACACAGACACAACTCATCAGGAGACTGGAAATTCTAGGTTCATAAAGAAGCATCTAAAATCAGTTGGGGACTGTATAAAAGCCAGATTCTATTAACATCTGATAAAACAGAGTTGTTTGCTGCTCCCTTTAATTCAGAGTGATTGTTTTGCCATGAGCAGCATGATTACAGCATTCCTGTGTCCCAGCAGCAAGGTAGTGTTTCTATTAATATTAGGAAATACCATAGAAAAGTTTGTCTTATTAGGTCCCATATTGCCTGCTGGGTTTGGGAGCTCTGAGACATCCCTGCACAGCAGTTGGAGGATCAAGCTGAACAGTGGAAGTTAATTCTGAGTCATTCAAGGCTTATCTTTTTTAAAAAACCCACCTGTTTCTTGCAACTAGTTGATGTGAATAAGTGGAGTTTCATTGCACTCAGTGGGACTGCATTGGTTGGCCTTGTCTGAAGGCACAGCTTCTGTGTTACACTGAACTAAAACAACACATAAAAAACACCAAAAAGGTGGACTTGTGGAGGTTTGTTTCCATTTATTTTGAGTTTTATTTGTTTGTTTCTTTTCTCCACTACAACTGCTAAAATAATTGTAATTTCAGCAGCTCAACATTAAGTATTCACCTACTAGAGAAATCACCATCCAGTCAGTGACACACAAAACCTTCCAGAGCTTTAGGATGACAGATTGCTCCATAAACTATGCCAGAGATCAAGGAGTAGGCAGTGCATGCAAAATCATGCCAGCTACTGAAATTAAGTGGCATTTTCTCTTGTCTTTCTACGTGGGCATCATAAAAGGTCTCCAGGAAAGACACTTGATGATTGACAGTAAGACTCCACATGTTGTGTACAGCACATGCACTAGATGACCTTCATCTGCTGCTCTATTAGAAGAGCAAAGTCATTATCTCCTTCAAAAGGCAAGGGTGATAAAATCTCATTTTATCCCGAGATGCCACATGCCTCAGAAGAGGTGTCTTCTGGGCTGGTCCTTGGAGATGGGACTTGTCTTTTTTTCTCCATGTTTTAAAGACTACAAAGGACATTGGGTAGCAACACAATGCCTTAAAATCCAATAAGGATTCTTCCTTTTCTCTGATAAAATTACAGGTTTTAGGAAAGTTGATATTTTGGTATAATTCCAATTTCAATTATGGATGAATCAGCAGGGAAGATTGTCAACAGGCGTCACTTGTCAAAGGGAGGAACAAGCTCTAAATGCACCTTCAAAATTACTAACAAAACTTCTAATTCCCTCTGACAATGGTGGGTACGGGTGCAGAGCTGGAAAACAACAAAAATATTTGCATATACTGTAAGTGAAACTGTAACCTTGAGACATGGTATACTGAATTTTAACACATAAGCAGACACACGTGTGAGTATGGCATTTCTAAGGATATAATTCCCTGTTTCTCTGTTGTGCTGCTGTCCAAGGTTAAGTTCAGCAAACTTCTGGCATCTCTGTGCTTGTCCTTGAAGTTTCAACACAACACTGATTCATTTTTTTGTGCTATGTCTGGTCTCCCTTGCTGGAGGAATCTCTGCCCCTTATCTTCCCTGGAAAATCATACTAATTGGAAGTCATGTGATTTATGTCCAGTCGTTGTTTCTAGAAGGCAATCTTTCTACATTTTAGGCTAAAAAATAAGGCAATTGTGAAAATTTAATCATACTGTATTATTCAGCAGGTTATCATCCTGATTAGAGGGCAAAGACTTCTCTAAAGCACTCAGAACAAGTGCAGTTCAAGCCACAACACTTGCTGGTCAGGAGTGCCAAGGAGTCCAAACTGTATTATTCCAATATTCCACTGCACTGCCCTTAGCAAACACAGAGCCTCATGAGAGAGTTGGCAATTAAATTAGGGACACAGGAAGAAAGAATAATCAATGTATTAATTCTACATCTCCTGTTCTAATTATTTTAAATGTTACTTTGCTTTGAGTTAGTTGTTTTGGGTTTTTTGGGGATTTTTTTTGTTTGGTTGGTTGGTTTGGTTGGTTGGGTTTCTTTTTTGTTTCTTTCTTTCCTTCTTTTGGGATTCAAAGGTCTAGATTACATAGGTTAAGGGGAATGATGTCTCTGTCTAGCGTTGAACCCATGATGATAGAAGACTATCTGAGAACACCGGGTAGAGTTGAATATATGTTAAAATGTATATTATATTTTTAATAGCATAAATATTCTATATTACATACTTTATAATAATGTGTAGTAGTAATAATAATATATAATGCTATTTTATAAAATTATATATTATTGTATGACACTAGGTATTATTTATGTAATCGAATCTATTATATGTAAAAGACAAAGTGTATGCATATATTATTTTTATTAAAAAGACCTAAAATTAAAATAAGGACAATTACCTTAACTATCACCATATATTTCTGGTAAACAAATTTAATGTCCTTGTGCAGTTTAGAACTAGGGATAATTTTTTTTTTTTTTTCCTACAGTTGAGAGATGTACTTTTTAAAGAATTGATATTCCACTAGCCCTAAATCTAGACTAATAACTCTAGCCACACAAAAAGTTCAGTTAATTTAAGGAGTTTCCATTCATTTTCTTGGAAGCTGTTGTAGGTACGCAGTGTGGTGTTTCAAAGATCTGTCATGTCATAGAAATGTTGGTTTGGGAAGTGTTTTGAGTTCATCCTGTTTGATGGGAAGCATGTACTCTGTTTGACCCCTGCCACACAGAAAGATCTGGGTTATTTCTAGAACAGTACCCAAACCATGGCCTCCTGCCCAGGTTCCACATATTTTTCTTCCCTCTAGATCTCCATCTTTCATCAAGAATCTGCACAAAGCAGAAGAAAATGTAACTTAGGAGCTCACTAACCTGAGGTTAAAAAAGGTGTCTGAACTATCTCTGTGAAAATCCTGTGCAGGGGAGCCTTGCTTAGAGCATTTGAGCAACAGCAGCAATGAAACACAGACATTACCCAGAGGAAAGCACAGCTACGTCTCCATCAGTGCCTAAAAATTACAATGTACCATATATCTGCATATTCAGTTAAATTCATCTTTTTTTCCACATGCAGGTGCTAAGTAGATGTTCTTTGAGACCAGGGGGCGACAACAGTAGATAGATGTCATTGTAGTAAAGAGGGGAGATTAATAACTACTTTGATTGAAAAACATGAGAAAATATGAAAAACTGATCTCTTTGTCTTCAATTTGATGTTGATAAGTGATCAGCTGACTTCAGGACCAGGGGATTGTTACCTAATATAGTGGTTATCATAAAATTTATTTTTAGCTTCTGTAAATCTGTTTTGTTTGGTTGGTTGTTTTTTTGTTGTTTTTGTTTGGGTTTTTTTTTAGGAAAAGAGGAGTATTTTAACAGTCTAGAAGATTTTTAAAGCCTAAAGCCTTTCAGAGATACCTTCAAGAGGCTGAAAAAAGAAAGATATATTATTTATGAAAATATTTACATGTTCTTACCTTAGGTGTCTTAGAAGGCAGATGCTATGAAAAATTGTATCTGATTGGCAATGCTGAAAAAATCTCAGACAATTTTATGATCCTTCATCTGATGTCTGTTCCTTTATGAATATCTGGTGTACCTGATGTTGACTGATGCTGCTGAAGGCAGGTAATGTATAGTAGATTCCTTTTGAAAAAGTTATGAGTATACTTAATGTGAAATCCTTAAAATATGGACTTCTGAAAAAGAGCTCTTTAGTGTTAGGATACCCAATGTCATGTCCTACTCCAGGAAATAAGTCCCAAAATGTCCATTTCTTGAATATACATAAGGATTTGATATTTTCTGTTCTCTTGAATCTTGAAGATTGATGTCCAGACAAAATTGATCACGTTACAAGTGAAAATTAAACTGTCTAAATACCAACCCATGAACTTGCACTGATCATTTTCTGCACACCTCACTGACCCTCTTCAAGGTTCTTCATGTGTAACTCAGAATTTCTACTAGAAAAATATTCATAGAAAAAACGACCCAGGCAGAAGTCACAGTGGTGAGTTGTTAGAGCAAGGAGGGTTAAAGTACAGAAACCAAATCTCTGTTCCATAAGAAAGGTTAGTCTGAGAGGCAATCAATTCTAAATAGTGTTCTGGATGAGGAATTTTGCAGAAGCAATGATAATACTCCTGCTGCTCTGGGCATTCTGTTAGAACTAAAATATTTCTATTGATAAATTCTGGCACCTCCACCCTGTTTCTGTATTTAAATTTATAAGAATTGAGGGGCAATGTGAACAGACTCTTTAGCAACTGGCTTTCATTCAGACACTGTTACAATGGGGAATGGAAGGTCTAGGTTCAAAGCAAATTTGTTTGGGGGGTTTTTCCCCTTTAGGAAAAAAATAAAAAATTAAAAAAATTAAGAACCACATCATGCTCCGTGCACTTCAATTCACAGATACATACCCTGAAAATCAAAAACAAACAAAAACAACAGCAACAACAACAAAACCTAACCCTCAAATCTTTAAAATTTTGACTAGAAAGGTGGTTACAAACCCAAGATGAATAATAATAAAATAAGAAATTTCTGTTATTTATGGGGTTTTTTGCTTTCTTATAGTAGGAATTTCTGTGTATATTTTAATGGGAAAAACACAAAAATAAAATTATAAAATGAAAATTATTGTTACAACACTGTGTGTGTGTGTGTGTGTGTGTTCAATAATGCCTTATTCCTAACAGCAATTCTTTAGTATTGAGGTGCAAAGATTGGTTTACAGCAAACTAAATCTTGTGTAGAAAAGACAGGGAGCTATCAGTGATAAATGTACCATTTCATGAATTCTCAGGATTGACCTGTAAATCAAATCATGAAGCCCCCTTTCTTTCTGCTCTCCACACAAATTTCAACCCATTCAAGGATGTTGGACTAAAAGATATTGTTATGTAGTGTGGTCACATAAACTCCTACCACAGGTAGAGGATGGATAAGAAAAGGAAAACAAAGGAATAGAAATATAGGGACAAATCTCAGAACTTTACAATATGTTAGAGAGGCAGGACATGGGGGAAAAGAAACAGTCCCAGTATTGATGTAGGAGAGGAAAATGTAGAATTTAACCAAATCAAAATAAAACAAAAAAACCAAAAAACAAACAATCAAACAAAAAAAAACCCAGCAAAGTAATTAAAAATATTAATGAACGAAAAATAGGGAAAATTGAGAAAAATATTTCAAAGAAAAACATGAGAGCATATGCCTGGTGTAAAACACTGGGCTTGAAAATTGAGCAAATGCAGGTGTGGCGGATCAAGGACTTAGCAAATAGAATTCAAAAAGAGAGAACTTGATGGAAAATTAAAAACCAAAGGAAGAGGAGGGAGCTCTGTGGAAAAGACAGGAAAAGCAGAGGATCAGATGCTGCCTAGCTACCAAGCACCCTAAGGACTGCACAGTGTTGATTCTGCTGCTTTATTTTGCCTTCTTAGGTCATTCCTCCCCTCTTTATGGCAGCAGCTGCAGGGGAAAAGCCCTGGAGGTGTCAGTGGAGATGTGAGGAGGAAACAACACGCAGGCAGTGGCTGCATCATCACTCCAATGGACTGAGGGAGCAGCTGAGCAGGACAGCTGACACAACTGGCCATGTTTTTCCAGGCTTTATCATTTTCTGCCAAGAACTGAAAAAAATCCATCAAACCTGGGGGAAAAAAGATTCTCACTGTAAAAAACTGTTTTGGTGTACCTTAACCAGGCTCAGGACTGGGAGAGAAAGAGAGTTCTGTCCATGAGCTTACCTTTGCTGAAAAGACATTTAAGGTCTATTACCCAGTAAGAAATCATACCTTGCAGTCGTGGAGTTTTGTTATTGTTTGGGGATTCTTTTTGTTTTCATGGGGGTTTTTGGTCTATTTTTGCTGTTGGCTTTTACTTTTTTTTTTCTTTCCTTTTTTTTT
>VYXF01011311.1:159123-172554 GCA_013397295.1 Polioptila caerulea | reverse complement strand
TTTTTTTTTTTTTTTGCACTTTGAATTGCTTTACTGCTTTTCCATAAAGGCTCAGAGACTTTCTGGTCTACAACTTACTGAATTTCTTACCACAAACTGTCCCTTAAAAGCATGAAAATGTAGAACTGTTTGTGGTGATTTAAAACCAGACACCAGCAGGAAATTAAATTCCAAATGAGCCACTCCCATTCTCTCTACTCCTTCCAGTAAGGGAGGGAATTAAAGCAGAGGCTATGGGTTGAGTTAACAATTTACTGAGAGCAAATAGCTATGGAATAAAAAAATGTTCAATAATAGCAACAATATTAACACCAAAAGTATAGAAAGAGAGGTGTTTTACCCACAAAAGATATTCATCACCAGGAACAAAAAAGAAAGATTGAGGTCATATCCACATCATGCTAAGCTCTGCTCCCTTCTCTGCAACCAGGACAATGTTGCTTCAGAACAAGAATCCATCTGGACTTGGCTGTGTTTAACCGGGCATAAGCAGACCCAAAAACCAGAAAGTGCAGGGCAGACACACTTGCCTGGAGTATCCTCTTAGCCTTTTCTGCTCAGGGCATATCCTGAGCCTAACAGTGAATACCAGCCCTCAGAAAATTTCCTCAGCCTTTCCTTTCAGAGTTTTAACTGTAGGAGATGTGCCTGCATTACTTCTGTTGAGTGTAAGTCCATGATTAATTATGAGACTGTGATAAGGGTGCAGTCCCCATGGAAGTACTTCTGGAGTTTTTCCATCACCAGGAAGACTTTTTCCATCACCATGATTCTGGCAGTCATGACTTCTGAACTGGGAACAAGGGTATGTTTTTCATTTTCAGGGGTGATTTCTCAAAGGTAGAATGATAAAAACATAGATCATAGAATCATTGAATCACAAAATATTTTGAGTTGGAAGGAACCTTAAACATCATCAAGTTCCAATCCCCTACCATGGTCAGGGACACCTTCCACTAGACCAGATTGCTCAAAATCCCATTCAGCCTGAAGTTGTTAACCTTTAATCTCAGTTATATGGAGGGCAGGATGGATTTTTCCAAATACAGATACTCTTAGACTTGGAAAACAAGATTTGAAGAACAGAGGGTTTTTTCCTTCCTTTCCTTTCTCTGTAAGCACCAAGAACAAGGGAGCCATAGCACACTATCATGACATCTACCACTAATGGCTGGAAAAATAATAACTTTTCTCTGTTTCCTCTAAATTCATATTTACATTTGGTAAGGAGTGACTGATTTTTTTTGTAGTTAACTTTGAACATTTAAATATTCAGAATTTAAAGTTTTTTAAAATCTTTCACATGGAATAAAACTGACCTTTTTAACCTTAGAAAGTTTTAAGAGATGTGACAATGCATATCACATATTTGTCAGAGAAAAAGATTTTCTTGTCAAGTGATTGGCATCTACTGAAGACCCAAATCTGTGAATGTTTAAGTCTTTATTAAAATATTAAGTCTTCTAACAAAATAAATCAACTGGATTTGTGTAAATAATTATCCCAATTTAAATTCAAAGGTAAATTTTATTTAGGATTATCAGTTAGATGTCTCCAAGGGAAATCTCAAATACTGCATAAGCTTCGATTTCCTCCTCTTCCACAGATTTCCCAATTTCCCTGTCAAGGTTTCAAATTCTCAAGCACCTTTACATGGAAGGACATGCAACATATGGCTTTATCTATTGTTATAAAAATACCAGACTGGTAATCTGCAGTGAACACAGCATCATTGTACCTGTTTTCAATTAAACAAGCAAAAAAAAAAAAAACAACTAAACAAAAAATCTCCAACAACACAAGCACAAAAAAAATGTATTATTTTTATTTTTGGAGCTAATGAGGCTAAGAGGAGACAGAAGATTAAGGGCTTTATGGTACAAGTGTAGTTACTTTGCTCTAAGAGAAATAACCCTGAACAAACGGTCAGAAGTCCATGTCACTTGTTCTCCTCAGAACCAGAGATCTGTCACTGTCTCACGTTCAGTTAGGAATAAACAGTAAATAGAAGTTGTTTAGAAGGTTAGGATTCTTAATAAGTCACAGGAACAGTCTGAAATCTGCTTTTGCTTGTGTATGACATAAGCAAATGTGTGTGTTTCCATCAGCAAAGGTCCACTGGCTTGTCCAGGACTGCCGTCCTCAGATTGAGAACATTTTTCCAACAATGCTGTTGCCTGATGCAACAAAAAAAAATTGGCTTTGAGAACCCACTGTTTCTCTGTAGGGAATTATTTTAATCAAGTGCAATAGACTTAAACCCTGATATGGGGGTCTTTATAGGGAAGGAAAAAGAATCTTGATCTACATTTGCCATTAATTTGATATGTTTTTAATATTATTGCCATTACATTTGTCTTAGGTAAAAGGGCCAGATTTGTGGTTCTCAGTGTGATATGTTGGTATGAATTAAACATTTCACTGTAGCCATCTAATCTGTTTTCCCATGCTGTCAGAGGACAAATTTTTTTGTTGGCAAGTATATGGATAAGACTTTCCAGAAGACAGTATGTCCGTAAATTTCTTGGATACCATCTTTTACTTTGGCTTTTTATTTCTCATTGAGACATTTCCAATTCCCTGTTTTGCTTTAACTCTGGAAAGCTATAACCTTGCCAGCCTAGAGTGTTCTTGGTCTTGGATGCTTTTGACAGTGACCATGTCAATGATAAAGGCTGGGTGTTTGGGGGAAGAAAAAAGTCTTTNCGTAAATTTCTTGGATACCATCTTTTACTTTGGCTTTTTATTTCTCATTGAGACATTTCCAATTCCCTGTTTTGCTTTAACTCTGGAAAGCTATAACCTTGCCAGCCTAGAGTGTTCTTGGTCTTGGATGCTTTTGACAGTGACCATGTCAATGACAAAGGCTGGGTGTTTGGGGGAACAAAAAAGTGACCAAAAATCTTTATTCATCTTTATACTCATACTTGTATCATAAAGATACTACTTCAAAATACAGAGATGAGCTATATCCTGCAGATGTGTTTTGGATTCACAGATCTCAGTTTATCCCATTATCCAAACTTATGCATGGAGAGAGACTTTTCTTCTTCCAATTCACTGTTCTCCCTTCAACACTGAGCTTTTAAAACACTTCCAGCCTACTGAACTGCAAGTTCAGAGACATTTTTACCTGCAGCAGGTTATATTTTGCATGCCAGAATTACAAAAATACCCCTGATGCTTCAGTGGTCCAATGCTGAGGTGGATTTCATAGGGCTGCAGAAAGCCTCACACAGAAGATTTCATCTCTTTAAGGGTAAAGCAGTAGAAGGACCAGCCACATCAACATAGTAGCTTGAGGGTGGCTCAAAAAGTGATGTCTGCTGCATTTGAAATTTGACCAGAACTGCAGAGCCACAGCAGGATTGAGACAAGAGGGTAGCCCTAGTTTATGGTGCTGATATGCACTGCACAGGAAGGAAGGCACAGGACTGTAGATGTCACACTGTTGGTCAGGGGGTCAGGAATGTCAGAGCTGATGGGTGTGTGCAGCAGTATCTGCCTTAGAAATCAACAGGTTTCACTGGGAAGTCATATCCAAACCATCAAAAATTGGGCAGTTCAGGTACTACTGGGCAGTGGTGTGCAGGGAGATCAGAGATCACAGGGGCTGCACAGCCTTGCTGGGAGAGCATCTGAGCAGCCAGAGAGCAGCACAGTGCCAGAACACTGCCAGCAGTAATGAGCTTAAAGCCAGGGTGGGAATGGCCTCCTGCTCTGTGGTTGTACTCCTTTGAGCTGCATTCACACATCCCCCAGATCCCCTGGTGCTGTCAAGCCTCTGTGCCTTGAAAGAGCACGGGTTCCCCTTCATCTTGTTTGCTTCTCTTCTCCCTTAGCAAAGTGCAGAAAGGCAGCTAGTGAGAGAGTTGTTTGTGCTGCTTGGCATCAGGTGAGAGCTCCTGTATGCCACAGAGAATTACAGACCTTTCAGCAGTTCCCTGAGCAGTGTAAAGTGGCAGGAAGGGAAGGAGGGATTCTGGCTCATGGCTGCGTGCACTGTCGTCCTGTCAAAAAGCTTGAGCTGGAACAGCCACTGGACACAAGAGTGAGCAGAACCTCTCTGGGGTGTTAGGGATCATATGAGCTTGGGACAAAATTCTGGAAAAGAGCCAGGCAGAGACTCTTATAGATAGGAAAAAAACAAGTAGTTAAAGCAAAGACTTTGGGACTTTGATAAAAACCTTATGCTGTTCAGACATGACTCATTATTTTCTCCATCCTGATCTCAGCAGCTGTCTACTCCCCCATCACCAGTCTGCCTGGGTTTATCCTCCCAGCATTGCTCCATACCACTCCCTCTAAATCATTCCCACCTTTCCTACTTCCCTGCAGTATTCTTTTTCTCAGAAAACATAATTTTGGAGAGATCAGGAACAGGGAACTACAAATAAATAAATAAACTAGTAAAGGAGATGAAAAATGATGAGTGGAAAATTACAGGGCAAATGAGCCTCTCAGGGAAACTTCCATTCTGAATGCCTGAAGAGGTGATAAGTTAAGTGGTATTTAGTTTCCTTATTCTAAACATATTTTAAAATTCTTTTAGACAGTTCTCAAAAGACATATCATTGTTTTACATGAAACACAGTGGGGAGATTTTGCCAAAATAATAATTTTTGCTCCCATCTTTTCCATTCTTAACTCCTACAGCAGTTGAGACTCTCTTACCAGCTATCTAGTAGCTCAATTTACTATAATTTAGTCCTTCTTTGCTTCTGATGACTTAATTACTTTCTAATTATTTTTTACTGTGGGAGGAAGCCAGGTGAAGGCAGAAGAATGAGCTGTTATACATTATTTTTAATCTAGTAAAGTTACAGTTTCACTCAAAAATCAAGCCTGTCTTTTCCTTAGCATGACACATAGAGTGAAAATCCCAAGAGACAAGGGAGGAGGGAAAGTTGTGTTATGAGCATCCCTGTTTGGACTGAAGAGGTGATTAAAGATCAATCAATTTATTGTCTGAGAAAAAGTAAGTTCCTTTCAGAAATTGTATTCTAGTCCCTCCTGCCTGTCCCCAATAGACTCATTCTCTCTGTACTTCTATTTTATTATAAATAAGAGGTATTGTGTTGCTGTTGGTCTTATTTCATTCATGAGTAACAACAAACAGATTGAGAAATCTCTCTACTGCAACATCAAAAGTTATCAGCCTGAAGCAGAAGTGTATTCTGAATTTTGAGTTCTTTTTCCAAACCCTGGTTCTAATAGGTTTCTCATATAGGCCTTTTTTTGTTTTGTTTCTCTCTTTTTTTTTTTTTTTTAATATTAAATATGATTCTGAGTTACCTAATCTTAAACATCTAATTATGTTTGAATTTTCATAGGGAATCAAATCCAGTCTACTTCAGATCAAGGATTTTCTTTCTAGGTTACTTTGATTCACACCAGTCACTCCCAAGACTTCCATGGCAGTTTGCAGTTTGCTTTCATTAGACAATTCTTCCCTTCTCCTGTTCTCTCCAGTATCTAAAATTCCCAAGAACAAAATTCTCTAGACTTCATAGAACAAGATCTAAAACAATGGAAGATTTTCCTTTCCTAAAACAAAACCCAGCAGTAGTATTTCATTTATTAAAACATAAAAATTATCTGTAATGTTGTTCAGCATACAAATATTTGCTGTCTTCATCAGTGTATGAACATGTCCATCTATATCCAGAAAGATATATGACATGTCTCTTTACATAGATACATAGAAGGTTTAAAAATACAAATGAATGTGAAAAAAAAAAATAGCATAGATTTTGTTCCAGGTATTAGCTGACAACTGCACACATAGACACAAACACTCTCTGACAAATAATGCAATATTGTGGTGCTTGGCTCTTTCACATCCAAGAAGACAAAAAAAGTAAAATAAAATAAAATTTAAAAAAAATTAAAGCTTCAGGCATCAGGCTCCAGGCCAATGATACAGATCTCAGGAAAAATGAGCTGCAGGCCAAGCATTGCTGTGTTTGCCAACTTTGACATATTGGGTGACAGCATAATACATTTAGCCTTAATCTAACACATAATCCCATTATAATTAAAATCTAGCATATTTTGCACATGGTCACATTTTATTTTATTGACTACTGTGGTGCTGGAAAATGATTCAAGGAGTTGCCTTAAAAGGTCTCAAGTGCTGAAGCAGATGTAAAATGTTTCCCCTTGAAATCCAGATAGGTAATTGTCCTTTTCTTCTGTGATTTCTGAAGAAATCTCTCTTTTTCTGATGTTTGCGATGAACCAGTAAGAAAATTCTCTGTGCCATTATCAGTAAGTTGAAGACTTTTTGAAATGTCAATTATGAAGTAAGGCTATAAGTGTGTTAAGGCTTTTTTCCCCATAGGTAGCAGAATTTTGTAGATATTCTAACAGCTTCAGGACACCAACAGAAAAATATTTTTTCTTCTGCCTTCTGATGTGATTCTTTTGAATCCCTTACTCAGCTGAGCATGGATAAGAACTGGTTTTCTTTTTCCATCCTTAATGGAAACAGAGTGGATGTGCTGTGGCTGGTTAGGACTGAAATGGAAATTGAGTAGGACCTATGCTGGCTTTGTGCAAAACTGGTATTTGGAAGCTGCTGTAATTGAAAAAGTTTGAATTCTCATTTAAGCACAACATATCACTTTAGCTAAGTGTGTAAGGCTTAAAATCAAAGCAGCAAACTGAATATCTTTCTCATGAAATATTAATGCAACATTCAACTTTGAATTTCATTGGAATACCCTATGCTGCCAGGGTCTGCTTCAACCAATGGAAATAACAAGATTATAATGAGTTTGGTCCCTTTTTCTGTGCTCACATCCACAGTTTTCAGAAAGCAAAAAGTAGTTAATTTTCTAGGAACTATCCTACTTCTTTAATAAATTTGCAATCCAGTGATAGTGATTGTTAATATAGATTCTTTTTTTTAGAGGAGGGAAAGTTTCACCTTTCAATATAAAAATACTAAAATGCAAAGTACTCTTTAACCAAATCTGTGTGACTTAAGGCAGTAAGAATGAATTTAATTTTGAGATGACATCACATAAATTTAGATATCTACATGTTTGTGTCTGTAGGCATTAAGGATATTTTCTGTCTGATGACTGTTAAAACTTGAATTGTATTCAGCAAAACTCTAAAGAATTTAATGAGTAGGTTTTACACATCATCTCATAAAAAATTTCAGTTTATCTTAAGGTAGACCCCTCCTACCCCCTTAGGCAGCTACATTTCTATCTAGACTGCATTGTTTACATAGACTGGGGTTTAGACTGACTATTCAGTTTCTGTTGCCTATGCCTAAATGTTTAACATCATTTTACTAAAGGCTGATATGTTACTTGGCTTCTAGATCTGGGAAATGAGGAGGTCATCTGAGCCAAAAATCTGTGGAATTCAAACCACAGGATGAATTAACTTGCTAATCACAAGTCACAATGGTTGCATGTCTCAAACTCCCCAATTTCTCGCTGTTAGGGTCAAGAGAAGGAATGAAAATAGCATAGCAAAAAAAATCTTTAATTGATAAACTCTTTCTAAAAGCTAAGATTTTTTACTTAGGTAGTTACAGCTATCAGCTACTATTAAATACATTTTAAAACAGTAATACATTTTTAAATTTCTGAGTTTAGAATGAATTAAAAAAAGTAAAAAAAAAAAAACACAGGCTAATATAGAATCTTTATACTTGGGAATTATTGCTTTTCAGAAAATAAATATGCAAGTTTTGTATATCTTACCTTCCAGACTTGATTTTGAGACTCACAGCTTCAAAAGTGTTTTGCTGCTGAGACAAAGAACTTGCAAATAAAATTATCTTCACAATTCCATTTATTCAGGGACTAAATGTTAATGAAAACATGGAATGGATCCATCATATTGACCACATGCCCTTTACTGGTGGCCGCAGCTCCAAGACAGCTCCAAAGCAAAGCCCACATGGATGGTCCAATGCTAATCCTGGTGAGGGATGTGGGATGGTTGCAGGGGAGGTATTGCTGCAATTCTGAAACTTGCTAGCAGGGAGGCACTGGAAACAAAAATATTGAAACATTTGTTACTGTTTAAAAGCAGAGAAAACTGGGAGATTGTGCTAAGAGAACTAAGGGCACTGTCAAAACACCAAAAGTCCAGCATGCTACAGAAGAAGTGACAACACAAGAATCACATGCAAGATGAAAACCATCACAGGAAGGCGGAATAATAACAGAGGGTTGGGGCACAACTGCTATCTAAACTTTGTTTGGAGCTTCACGTAAATTTCCAGGGAAAATTGCCTTGTTTAAGCAACTAAATTTCTTGAGATAAACATAGAAGATTTATGTTTCTCTGTGGAAATAACAGGCTTCTCTGCAGGGCAATAAAAGATACCCAAATTACATCTTCCTAAGAAACATTCCCAAAAGAATCTCTATCAACTGAACTTTAACTGTGAAATCCTGCCATGCAGAAGATCCTGACAGTGAAAGGTTACAGGCTTTGTAGCAAGTTTGCAAGGCCTCAGGACTGAGGCTTGTCAGCTTTGCTCTGTCTGAACCCGGTTGGAGCTTTGTTGTACTTGATTTAGCTGTGACAACAATTTCTCTAATTAACCAGGTGTCTGTAATTAATTTGATTTATTTATCATGAGTCAGGTTTTGTACAAGTGGCAATAACAAGCAGTTGTACTTTGCAGAATGCATAAGTTATGATTAACAAAATGTTGATAGGTAGAGAAATGCAGGTTTTGTGAAACAGTGGAGGCTTTGAAAAGTGGAGACATGGATGGAACTGAGGATCAAAGGAAGGGCCAAATGTATAAAAGCATTCTACAAGACATTAAAAACTACCCCAGATGGATTCTGGAGAGGAAAACATTAATATCTTATTAACCCTAGTGGAAGATTCTGGGTGCTGAAAACTGTCCATAGCATCCCTATCAACATTGCCTAATATCTTAGGTATTAGTCCCTAATATCTTTTAATCATCCCTGAGGAACTCAATAGAGCATTTCAGACTTCTTTTTCTGCTGGCATTGCTTTTATTTTCCCCATTGGGCCCAATGTAAGCACCAGGGAATGGTCAGCAGAGAGAGGGCTAAAACAGCCCCAGAGTGAAAGATGTTCTTTGCCTGGCTTGGGAAAGGAGTCAAAAAACTTTGAGGGATTTACCTTAAGCGGATTTTTGAGCATTTCATTAGCCATGGAGTACAGTGAAAATCTTGGCAGCCTTGCACATATGATTAAGTGAAAATTAAGAATCCAACTCATTCTACATTTAGACATTAACTGAGGTGTTGAAATCATGAGTATGACTGTTTCAAATCGTCTCATAGAGACAGAAATCTGCCTCCAGATTTATCTAAGGCCTAAACTATTTTCAAAGTTTACTTCTCTTTACTGTAAGCAAGGTGTGAGACAACCCAGAAAGACAACTCCTTAAAATGCTAATTTTAGATTAAATTAATCCAGGTGTAAGTTTGACTATAAAATTAAGTTCTGGTAAATTAAGCTATGAGGAGGTCAGCAGTGTTCAGTATGGTGGATTACCTGCTAAAATCACTATAGAGGTTGAAGCTTCACATGATTTGCAAACTAAGTGAAAGTGTGACTTTCTAGGGCAAAACTCTTAATATGATTGAACTTTGTGCTTATTAAAGGCTGATACAATAAAGTTGTCTTCAATTTGATAAGAATGTGTCTATTTCAGAGTGATATTAACCAATATATAAGCTCTTGCCATTCTGTACCCTGAGGTTAAGTCTTGTGACCTGTGTGGGTTCACATCCTGCCTGTTTAGAGCAGAGATAAATCTTGCAGATGACCCAGGATGAGACTGAAATTTCTCACTGTCTTACGGCCACTGGAAAAATGTTTTCAATGCATGTAAATGTATATCCAAGTCCTTTGTTTCTGTCTCTTGACTACTTGCAATCATCATATTTTTTGGTAATATACTAATATTGAATTCATTTTCACCTCATTAAGAAACTAAACCAATAGAAGAAAAAACGAGGAAATAAGAACATGGGAATGTCACTCCCATTAGACTTCAAATCTTTCATTAATCATTTCCTTCTGTTTCTAAAAGATGTCATATATGTATTCAAAAAGAGATTTATTGTAACTTGAATGATATAATCTGATTTTTTCATGACCTTATCACAGACAGTCTTACAGTGACTTTGGTTATGTGAACAGTGATCTATGGGTGTACTCAGTAGTGCAGCTGAGATTTCCTAGACCAGTGATTAATGGTGGGTTCAGGCTGTCTGTTGTACATCCTCTGCTTTGGCATAAACACTGTATTCCCAACTCCAGAACTATGTTGTAAATGAACAATCATAACATAACTCGGTGTCAAAGCGCTGACAGGAGTTTTTAGCTGTAATTAATTGCCATTTATTTTAACAGAGTTAAGGTTCTGTTAAAACAATAGGAACAGATTAGTGCAGGACCTCAAACTGAAACACTCTGGGAATGGTTGCTCAAGCCGAAAGCCAGCAATCACAAGTGAAATTAATACTTCAAAATAAAATGCTCTTGAATTTCAAGAATTAATATTTGGATCTGAATCCAATACACTTATCAGATGTTTGAGCTGCCTGAATTCTGTTCCACTGCAGACAAAAGCCCTAACTCAGCCGTGCCTTTTTAATAGATTTTCTGTTTGTCCAAGACATAGTAGTGGGGCATCCACAGCTTATCTGGTCAATCTGCCCCAGTAGCTTATCACTCTCATCACAGCAAATTACTTCCTCATGTTCAGTCTAAACCTGCCATCATTCAGTTTTAAATCCGTTGTCCCTTGTCTTGTCCCTGGAGTCCTTAAGTTTTTTTATATATTAAAAAGCCATAATAAAATCTTCCCAGGACTTCTATCTGAAAAATCCCATCTTTCTTGGCCTGTTTTCACAGGAGAAGTGTTCCAATCCCCTGGTCACTGTCATTCTTCCCTGGAAGAATTTGGACCATGTCCATGCCTTTCTTGCACTGGGGTCTCCTGTCCTCCTCTCAGTTGGGATGGAGGTCTTTTGATCTTCTAGGGTGTGATACTTGAACATTAATCATCTTTATCCTATCCAATATGGGATAAAGTCCTCTTTCCTGCAGGGCTTTATCCCATAGGACACTTATAAACAGTTCTCCTTGCCTTCAGGATCCTGAACTCCACCATCTCGTGGCCACTGCAGCCAAGGGTGCCTTTGATCTTCCCACCTCTGATAAGCCCCTGCATGTCAGTGAGTGGGAATTTACCATTATCTTTAATGTCAGCTCCTAAACATATCTGAACATTTAAAATCAAAGTCAATTTTGCAATTTCTTCTTGATTTCTGATAAAAATGTTCTACAGTACCAGTCCCAGTATCAATCAATGTAAAAGTCATCTTCCAGTAATATTTTTTTAATGTTTACTTGCTATTTCTTAATAAAACCAACTTCTACATTTAATATTGCAGAGGGTGTTTTTTCTGCTATTAAGTTTTCCTGCTATCTTTCACTCCTGAATAATTTCCTTGCACTCCCAGAATTCAGTGTTACAGTAGTCCAAGAGGTCTGATCTGTAGATTGCTTTTTATATTTTCCATCACACTGATGGAACAAGGATAATTAGAATATAAAAGAATCTCTTGCAGCTATCTAAAATCCCCCCTCCAATTCAGCGACCATTGATTTATACTGCAGGAACAGCTTACTGAGCATGTGGTTTATTACACAAAAAAGGAAATAATTAAATAATATTTCACCTCATTTCACACAGAGGGTTAAAGCATATAGAACTAAAAGAGTAATGCAAGAGCTTGAGAAACATTGATTCCTAAACTGTGAGCAAATAAAAGCACTACAAGCTTCTGCTAATCTACATCTCATTCAGGGTCACAGAGTCTTGCTCCAAATATTATAGTACAGTTAAATGTAGCTGAGTGGCTATTTAATCCTTGCAGAGAGATATCATAAAAATGATAATAAAAACCACTTGAAAATGTGAGCTTAAGAAGGAAATTATGATCTGGGACATTTATAGAATGGATGAAAAGAAAGTTCATGTTCCCCTTACTTTTTCACTAGCACTAAAGGCACAATTATTTTAGAGACAAGACTTTTTAAGAAATACAGGGATAAGAATTAAGTTTTTCCCATGTATTACTTGGAGCAATTTCAGGTCTCACCATACCATTGCTGATTCTGATCAGATTGGACTCATTTCTTTGTATTGGTAAACTGTGATTATTAATTTCTCTAAAAAAAAAGAAGGAAGAGAAAGAAAAGTTAACTTCATCCTTCCATTTAATTTTATCATCTCTTGTAGTGAGATTATGCTTTTACAATTATTTTCTGACAACATTTTATTGGTAACTGCATATTGCAATAATTATTTAGCTGATAAACAGACTTATCCCACTACCCTACACTGATACAGAAAAGACTACAGAGAGAAAAAAACATAAAAGTTAGGAAAGGAAGTTTCTCATAATCATGGATTATACAAGTTTGTGTCAGAATTTCCAGTAGCAGCCTTAACATCACCAAACTGGTCTCTTTGTTCTTTTATATGTATTTGTGGGAATGAAAATTGAGGAGAAAATTTGAGTAAGCAGTGGACAAACATTGATATCACTCAAGTAACAGTGCCTTAGCACAAGTCAGTTCTCTTGAAAACTGGGTGTAATTCCTCATTCAGAGTCAACAGAGAGCAGGAAAGGTTGCTCTGAGGATAAAAAAAATCTCATTTTTTTCATTTGGGTCCATGAACTATCTGATCTAGTGAGTGGCATCCCTGCCCATGTGAGGGGGCTGGAGCTGGTTGATCTTTAAGGTCCCTTCCAACCCAAGCCGTTCTGTGACTCTGTGACAGATAAAGGCTGGAGAGTGTCTGTACAGAGATGAACAGGCTATGGGAGAGCTCTTCCCACTCAGAGGGTGAGTGACACACAGCTCAGAAGTCCTGTGTGACCTTTGCTGCTGCTTCCTCCCCGATGCCACCCAGTGCAATTCAGAACTCAGACCGTAAGAAAAATCGCTGCAGTTGACTGAGCCAAGAGAAACCAATTACATTAATAATGGGAATATTCTGAAAAAATGTTCTGCTTCGCCTAGCTTTAAATGGGTCTGTTTTCCACAGTTCATCACATTTCCTGCTGTATCCAAGCTGATAACTTCATAGTTGTTGGGTTTGGGGTGTTTTTTGCCTGATTGTTTCTTTTTGTGGAGTGGAGGTTTAGTTTCCCTGCATGCTTTGGGTTAACATAGACCTTTTCAAATGCTATGTGTTTCAAATAAATCTGTCAATATTTTGGAAAACACAAAAGATTTCATACAGCTTTCATTTTTCATGTAGTTATATAATTGTTAAAACCTCATTAATGCTGCACCAGAAAATGAGATGAAAAAGGAAAAAATATTATATATTGTATTTATAAGAAAAGTCTCAATTTTTGAAAAATACCTTCTTTTCTAACAAAATTT
>VYXF01011311.1:135650-159078 GCA_013397295.1 Polioptila caerulea | reverse complement strand
GATTTCATACATCTTTCATTTTTCATGTAGTTATATAATTGTTAAAACCTCATTAATGCTGCACCAGAAAATGAGATGAAAAAGGAAAAAATATTATATATTGTCATTATTATTTATTTAAAAAGTCTCAATTTTTGAAAAATACCTTATTTTCTACAAAATTTGTCTTGCATGAAAATTGATGTCTGTATTTTTCAGTCGCTGTGGTATAGTTATTTATTGCTCACTTCATATATTATAAATTATAAGTTACATTAAGTGTACCAGGAAAAAATAAAAAAGTTATCTAACTATTCTTTTGTTTTAGAAGAAGACATCACCATTGCACTGAAATGAATTTTCATTTATCAAGTATTAGTACATTATTTTATTGCAATACTGTCCTAAAAGAAAACAAAAATAATTATGCTATCAGGTTTCCTGTTAATTAAGTAACCAAAGATTTATTGTCATAACAGTTTTCTCATGTTGAAATTTGTAACTTAACAGCTTACATTACTGCAGTCTGGTCGATATAAACACATTCTTGTCTTATCTCCATCTGTGATTATATTTATGTTATTGCAAGTTGTTATTTTTCTCTATTCCTCAAATCAGGTAAGAATAATTTGTTTGTTTCTTTTCTGTTGACACTCTCTCACACTCAATTTCCTTTCCAACCTAAATTATGCATATTCTTATCCTGCTTCCTTCACACTCCCTAAGTCTGCCAGTTATGATTATTTAAAATAAAATTAATTATTTTCTAGTGTTTCGAAGTGGACAGCTTCTAGTCTCAGCTCTACCTTGCCTAAAAAGAAGGCAGCTTGAATAACACCAAACATGCTACCCTATATAGAATTGATCAGATATAATGCAATTCTGTTTGCAGGGTGACACCTTGATTTTGTCTAAATTCTGTTTGAAGTTTGGATATGATGTGGTCCTTTTGGACTTTACTATGATTTTTATTAGAACTGAAAGAATATATTCAAACTGAAACTGAGTTGATGGAATTTTGGGGGGTTTTTGTCTTTTTTTGTTTGTTTGTTTGTTTGTTTTTGCTTTGGGGTTTTTTTGGGTTGTTTTTCCATAAAATGATTCCAGTAACAAAAGTGGAGTATGACTTTTTCCTCCTTGCTGCCCTTTTTCTCTTCTTGTCTTCTCCCTGGTTCTGCTGTTATAAACAGTTACTGGTCTGCCAGGGAAGCATACCTGAGAGCTAACCTGGGCTAACCAGGTGTGTTATGGGGTAAAGGAGGGTTAATAAAACAGATCACAAACATTCCAGGGGCAGTAGCAGGGATGGAGGGGATGCGAGGATCTAGAGGGAATGAAGAGTGAATCTGGGACATTTGGTGGACAAAAGAGAGGAACAGTCTAAAAACTTTTGAAAACTGATACACTGACTGTGCTCTCCAGGCTACAGTGGACATTGGTCTCGACAAGGAGGTGTTGGATGTTACTACAGATTTTTCAAATTTTTCCAGTTGTTCAATGAAAGAGGATGAATCCTCCAGTGTCCGAGCTGTCAATTCTGTTCAGCAGGAGGCTGCCAACCTTTCTAACTGACACACTGAGATAGGTTCTGACTGAGATTACTTCCAAAGTTTTGAAAATTCTATCAAAGTATTTGCCTATGTTCTGCTTTTGTTTTGTTTTTCTTTTTGCTGTTGTTGTGGTTTGTGTGGCTGTTTCTGAAAAGCTGAGTTTATACCTTCGCATCGTGTAGCTGAAAGCAGACTATGTCCTGAAGGCAAATACAGTAAAAGGTTTTCCTTATGCTGCAAAGAGTCAGAATTCACAATCTGGAAATGAGAACTATCCTAGTCACTTATCCCAGGTGTTAGGTATAATGATATTTCCCATTAGTTTGCTCATCAGAGTAAAAAAGGAAGGATAAAGGTAGGGTTTACTGCAAACCTGGCGCGCACTTCTCAAGATAGAAGTCAGCTCAAGTCTAAAGATGAGTAAAATTTAGAAGACCAATTCAACAGATGTGCATTTGTGTATTGATTAGGATGGAGACAATAACCAACCAAACGTATGCAGCACTGAATTCCAACCTTAAGCAAAGCTCCAGTGAGGCAGAGGTTCAAATGGGCAACCTCAGCATAATATCTAAGACACTTCTATTTGTACCGACTTGTGTACCGACTTGTGTATGACTTACAGCACTACAGAATTACCCAGTCTCCATCTGCTGATCTCTGAAGCAGATGAACAGAAACAGCAGAGTACCAGACATGCAAACCATTACTTCTGGCATCTGTGTGCCATTCATGGAAAAGGAAGTACAGAAGACAAGCACGCATATCCTGGTGATGTTACAGAGGAAAGAGACACCAAAACAGGCCTGGATATCAAATCTTAAAATTAGACTAAAAACATGACAAAGTCTCTAACTGGACCCTTAATATAATTGTCCAAAAATTGCATTTCCCCTCAGCTATGGGCAGAATTATAAAAGACTAATAGGCACAAGAAATAAAGACATGTAAAACAGTAAATATCAGTAGAGGAAAAAAGGCTGTACAGGGAGATACAACTTGTCAAACTAAATAGCTGAAGTATTTAAAACAAGTCAATATTGGGAAAAAAGAGGTGTTTCTGATCTTGTTTTCCTAATTGACACTCTAGTTTTAAAAATTAGGGAATGTTTTTCTACTTGCATGCAAGTAATTAAGAGAGATGTGCATTTCACTTGTATCAGGTCTCTTTGCAATTTGCTGTCAGAGTGATGGGACATTACCTGGATACAAATGCAACCTGCAACGATGGTAAATTAGATTTCAGACTACCAGCACTGCCTTCATGGATGTGTAGTATGTGTAGCTGTATAATGATCTTAGCATTTTCTTTTTGCTTCAGTAAGGTACAAGTTTAATTACTAAAACATTAATTTCATTGTATAAATTGAATCCAAGTCAAGAACGTAAAATTAATCATAAATTACAACTGACCTTTGCTTCATGTATAGTATTCAAGACCAGAGAGTTATTTAGAGACTAAATAATCCCTTATTTGGAAAGAAAGTAGATTCCCAGTTTCATCATATGAATATGTAAAAGCAATTTATCCTGAGATCCTGTCATGTCTTTCATCAGATGAGATGCATCTCTCTCATCAGATAAGATGAAATGTACACCAGTAAAATAATCTGGAAGCATGTTAATGATAATCAACTGATAACAAAACAAAACCCCTACTATAAAAGCTTTAATCCACTAAGAATTATATATTATAATTCTACTTACAAGTTGTATTAATTAAAAGAGCTTTAATATGGACAAAGCAAGGAAAGAAAAATAGCAATCTTTAAAATTAAGCAAGAAAAGTTTTGACATCTAGCAGAGTTTCTTCTGAGACCTGGAGGAGAATTTATGAAATGATCATATTTATGGACACCCAGTTACTATACTTAACTCTTCACATACTACAACTTTTGCAGGAAACTGGATATCAGGGAAAATGAACCTTTGCTGTGACTCAAGTACTGACTATCCTTATTTTAGGAGGATCTAATCCTCGTTGAAGGAGAAGAAATCCCTCTTTGTTCTTTACATACAGGGCATTTTGGATCAACTCTGAAAAAAAGAGATGTTATACCTACAAAATGGGTAGTAGTAGTTGATTAAACTTGAATCTTCTGCTACAAGCAGCTCCACATTAATTCCATACTAAAATCTGAAGGCATGGGAATTTCTTTTCTCTAACAGACTGTATGGATTTCCACGGCCATTAAAACCGAGATGCTCCCGGGAAGAAATTCAGTTTTAATAGGATGGAGCAGCTGAATGTACAACTTACACCTCAGAAACAAGGGGTAGGACTCATCAGTCTCACCTGACTTTCAGTACAGGCATCTCCCATTTTAACTGGTTATTTGTGCTTCCTTTATCATGAACACAGATCTGATCAATTCAGTTAATGGAGTTTAGGATGCAATTCCTCTCAACAAACGTATGCATCTGCTTAGGATAAGATGAATCACACTCTAAATTCCATTGTCTCTATTACTAGATCTTCTCTGGCAGTAAAGGGAATTGAAAGTGACTCGCTGAAATGCACATCAGCACCCACATTAAGCCAGATGAATCCTGCTGTAAGGGATGCCACCTGAAGAACTCAGTATTACAATCATTCCAACAATTTGAACAATTTGTCTAGCCCAGCTTGATAGGACTGAGCAGGTCACCAAATAGCAGCTCTCTTTTCATCTCATAAAGGTAAAGAGGACATTCCACTAACACATTTTCTCTGCAGTGTGGTGAAGAAGAGATGACACTTGACTTGTAAACTGAGAGAAAATACACTACATAACTATCTACAAACAAACAGAATGGCCCTGTGAAAATCTGAGGTCAGGCTCTCTCAAAGAAGTAACACATTGTGTTCTGACTTCTCCAGGGGGAAATTTTCACCTTTGATATGGGGCTAAATAACTTTTAAAGCTTTTACCACATATATGCAGCTGCCATTAGAAAATCAGGCCATCATTATTTCCATCAGGCCAACTTGTGTAATAGTGTCCATGCCCATGGCATAAACAGACTGAAAGAGTTGATGAGAAATTATATAATGCCAGGAGCTCTGAGATGGACTGATCCAGGAATCTGAAGTAGCATATCATGTCTGACAAGCTGAGAGCCAAGCTCTTAGCCCAAACATTTAAGGACCTTGTGCCACACAGTGTGGCAGATTTAAGCTAAATTTGTGCTCCCATGTCACTTGTACTGATCCATACCCAATATCCCTGGAGGGCTGTGAAAATTGCACTGCCTGATAAACTGGTATCAACTCACAGTTCAGCTGAGCATGTTGAAAACCCTTGCTCATATTCCCTTTAGGCCATTCAGTCTTATTGGACATGAATACCAGCAGAATAATTTCATTTCTGTTTTCATCTCGCTTTTTTCCCTCTCCACCTCTTTTTTTACCTTAATTCATTAGGTAGTAAGAGAAATTGGAAAACACTATTCTTTCAGCAGCCATGTTCACTCTTCTTTAATGGGTCTATATTTTAAATACTAGAAAAATTCAAGATGTGAATACCAACTATTGCTATGTTCATTAATGCTTAAAAAAAATTTAAAATAATAATAATAATTAAAAGAAAAGAGCAGCTATGGCTGGATGTACGGGGATATAGATATCATTCAGCATTTAACCAGAGCTCATGTTGTCTGGTGTAAAAATCCAATAAACCTCCTCTTTAAAGACAAGTTATTTACAGTGTTTTTCCTCCCTTAGGGGATACATTTACAAGCTCAGTGCCAATAATTCTAGGCAGGAAACATTGTGGTTACATCTGAAAATAATGTTCAGCAACAGATGAATTAGTTGTCCCTATTGCTGGCAGAAAACTTTATTTGTGTTCCACAGTTATTGTTTTAGTCAAAAAAAGTAATTTTTAACAGTTTATCAGTGATTAGAAGTACAGAGTATCATAGATACGTGGAATAACTGTGGCTGAAAAGGATCTCTAGATATTATGTGGTTCAACCTGCATCTCGAAGCTGGTCTAGTTTCAAAGTTAGTTCCACAGACACCCAGATATTAGAGCTTCAGGGGTTCCAAAAATCTGTCAAAGACCTGTAACTGTCATGAGACCAAATTCCAGTTTTTAGACTTATTTGTATAAAATGGTTTTGCATTTGGAATCCATTCAGCTTTCACTAAAGAATGAGGACAACAGACTGCAGATGGCGTTGCTACTGCAAGGTAGCCAAGGACCAACTTACACATCTGGCTCAGACTTCCAATGATTTTGATCTTCCAGATTTGTTTCTGTATTGCATTTTCTGATTTTTACTCAGCAAAAAAGAAGTCTTATATGGCAAATACTAAAGAAGAACCTATGAGTTAAAAGCATGGAATGTAGACTGAATATTAGTTGGAGTCCTGAGGGAAATTTTCTGTATTGAATTTGGGTTTGATATAATTCTTAGCATGCAAAGCTTAAGGGTGAGATAATGATGCCTAAGGTGTCTAAAAAAAAAAAAAAAACAAGACCAAAAACTGTTTATATTATTCACAGTCCTAATGAGAAATGCACAACGAGGCAGTCTGAGAATCATTGGAGACCAGCTACATGACTGCAGCTGCTTTCATTATCCTTATATCCAGTTTCCAACTGTGCCACAGGTGCACCTGGAAATAAATGTAGTATGAAGGCACATGATGAGTATTTTGTGCTGATACAAGAGCAGAATGTAAATGCTTTGATGCTGAGTAGTCATTCCCAAAATGCAGGTTAGGTTGTGATAGAGGTTAATATCAGAGTAATAGATAAGAGGGTGTAATTTTTTTATATATCAAGGTTTAGGGAGTGGAGGAAGCTTTTGTCAGAAGAGATCAGGGGCTCAGCCTATGCTGAACACAGCTGATTCCAGCTGACTCCTAAATGGCCTCACCACTGGCCAAAGGTTGCTTCTTCAACAAAGCTGGTGATGTCTCTATGAAAACAAAATTTTAAAAGGAACTAAAAACACTGTGGCAGCTGTGAGAGAGGAGTGAGAAAAAATGTGAGCGAAAAAATCCTGCCTTTACATTTTTTCTTCTGCTGTCCTGTTGAGAAGGAAGAGGAGTGAGAAAGTGTCTAGGTGAACATCCAGAAGCCAGCCAAGGTCAAACCCTCCACAAGGAATCTGGGATAAGCTTCAAGAAAAATTAGCAGTGGCATAGATTAACATGAAGCTATTTCTGCCGATTTTCTTCAGTATCAGCCCCTTACCTTCAAAATAATATAACAAATGTCATGAAACCACAGTCCTTTTGAAGTCTCCATCACCAGTTCTGTCACTCAGCTAGTGCCAGGTAGTGGGATTTTAAAGGTTATTATCCTGTGCTATTGGATACTCTCACCATAGTTTAGAAATAGGAAATGGTGACATGCAGGATTAAAACTCATTTTGATATGTAATAAAGAAAATTATTATTAATAAGCATCACTGAAATTCAAACATTTAAAATGTGTTTGCGGTAAATTGAAAGTACTGTAAATTATGCACTTGAGTGAAAATAGGTTTTTTATCTCATGTTTCCACTTTCCTGGAAGTTAGGAACCCTGAAGAAAACTACACTTTCTTTTTAAGTGACTATTTTATCGTTTACAATGTAAGATGTGAAATTCTTGCTCAATTCCTTTCCTTGAAGACTTAATTCCTCTTTCTAGCCTTAGTTCCTCATGCTTATAATGATGATATTTGCCAGAAAGAGTAAAAGAGATTGTCTAGAAATATGAGGGAATTATGTACAAAAATTTAAAGGAGGTACCTGTTTTGTATGATTACAAAACACAATACCTCAAACCCCTTACTCTCCAAAGAATATTTTATTCACAGGATTAATCTTCCTGGTTCCCACAGTATCACAACATGAACAAGGAAGACACAGGGGAGGAACTTTTGTAGGACTGGGCCCTCAAGTGACCCTCAGTGGTGGTTGGTTTCCCCTTTGGCAGTAAACTTTTGTGGAAACAAATTACCCAATCTACAATTTGTCCCTGTAGTGTTCTGCTGTTTATGGATCATTTACAACACTCCTGTGAGCACCTTGCTAAAAGTACTTTGAAATATCAAAATGGACATTATTTGTGTAATAAGATTTGGGGTTTAATAGCTTCATTCACACATGAGGAATCACAGGCTTTCCTGATAGGCCTCTATTAAACAAAATGGTTTGCAACCTCTGCTTGAGGGGAGAAAATATTTGTGTTACTGCTTTGAACTAAGATTAAATAGGCCTTATGTCTAAGAAGGAGTTTTTTTGCAGCAAGAAAAAGCAGCAGATTTCAGTACAATGTTTTTGTTAGGGTGATGACTGAAGTGGAAAATAATCCATGCTACTGTCAGCAAGAAGAAAGGGATTGGGAGAGAAGTTTAAAGCATGAGGAAACCTAATTCCTGAAAGTGTGTTCTTAGGTCTGATTTCCAACTTTACTAATGTTCTTGAAGCTGAAGGTGGGTGACCAGGAGAATTTTCTAAAATTCTTCTTTTTCCATCTTCTTAGCAGTCAAAGAAATTTTAATCTTAAACCATTTGTGGCACCAATGGCATTCATCAAATGGGATGAGCAAAACTATCTCTTTCAGGTGCAGAAGCCATTTATTGTCTATAAATCTCTTCACTATGTCTTTTCTACTTAATTAAATAGCTTGAAGGGACATTGATAGGTTCTGAAGCTTCATTCTACCTACAGTGAAATTGTGATTAACTTTGGCATGATTTTAATCTGGCACAGCCTTAGGACAGCCTCATTTTAGGCCTTCATGCAAGCTTGACATCATTCCCAATAGGCATTTTGTATGTGGCTGCTCTGATCTGGAGGCTAACAGAGTTTTACAGAAAAAGCAGAGGCCATTGTGTTTCACTCAAATTTAGTGCCAGAAGGAAATTCTGATCAAATTTATTTTAAATAATTGATGGCATTCTGCCCCAGTTTACCATATAAACTCTTAATACTGGCACTTGCTACTATACCTTAAGAGATTTTTTTGTCCTGATTCAGTTTTTCACCCTGAGCTATTTACTGTAATTTCAGACATTTTAGAGTATCATGCTTGGCTGTCACTTTTCAGGAGAGCCTAATTTCTGCATTGTATTTACCAGCCCAATGTGAAGGTTTCTGCAGCTTTAGACAACTCAGGTGCTGACAGAGGTCTTTGCATAGAAAACTGAAATCCAGTTCTCGTGAAAACACATTCACTTAACTAACTATAATGGAAATCTACTGCTCTACTTACACTTAAACAGCTCTGATTTTCTCTGGTTTATTTTCCCTCAACTCATATGGCACAGTTCCAGTGACAGATTTCCCTATCTCCTTAGCTCTCAAACATATATGACATTTCACATGGTTTACATACCAATATTTAGGCAATTAGCCCATGAAGATGTGTTTGTGTGATAGATATTGTGATCTGAAGCTGAATTCTACTCTCCGTGACTCTTATTCAGAGAGCTTGTCCTGAAAGAGACACTAAAAAATCATTGCAGTGAGCAGATGTGACTGTGTCCATACTAATAAATTAAAAATGGCCAGGCCAACGCCTTGGGTCAATTTTCACTTTATTGAGTAATGCCTGAGGGCAATCAGGAGTTAGATAAGATCAGGGACTGCTGTAATTAGGCACTTAGGACCTTATTATTTTGAGTTAAAGGACTAGTTTATGTTGTGGACAAGAAAGCTTCCTCGACCTGACCTCTGTTTCCTGTAACCCTGTTCAGGTGATAATCCCCAGCGAGAGTTGTAATCTATTTGTCTGGTCACTGAAATTGGATTCAGGGGAAGCAGATAACAACATAATAGCCAAGGGCTAATTTAAGCAATGCATCTGCTGAACCAATAGTGCGGTCAAGGTTTGAGCCAAGTCAGGTTTGAAGGAATCTAACATCCATAATCAATATGCAAATATAACTGGATCAATCACCTTACTCCATAAATAGTGGACATAAAGAGTATGACAGTGAGCTGCATGCCAGGATGTCCCTTTGAGCAGTGACACTTCTCAAGTTTACTTCTTGAGGCCAAGAGAGTCTTTATTGTGTCAAACACCCCATGAATTGGAAAACTTTGAAATCTAAGATAGGTAATAAAAAGGGCTGATGTCACAGATATGATCCTTTAGACATAATCCACTGACCAAGCCTGGGGCAAAGTCTGCATTCAGACACACCTAAACTCCCCACTGAGAAGGAATTCAAAATGCATGAGTCAATGAAAAGCTCTCTCTGACCCCATTCTCTATGCAGTAAACACTCAAAAATGCCTTGCCATTGAATCTTGTTAAATCAGTGTCACATTTACCATCAACTCTGTAAAATCACTCTTTTATATCAATAAATGTGCTACTTCTCTCTTATGAATGTTTGTCATTTCACTTACAACAAAGCTGCTGGGCTAAATGACCTCAGTGCCAGAGAACACACCTTATTCTGCTTTGTGTACTAGTTTGGGTGTTTTCTCTGTGAACAGTTAAGTTGCAGTTTTGTGTCACAGTGAAAGTGATGTCACACCTTTGTCTCTCTCTGACACAGGATGGTCTCATTGTCTTTCTCTTCAGGCCCTGAGTAACTTTGATTTTCATCTCCTGCTTCACACCAGTGCTGGCGCTTGTTTGATCTCTCAGAGAAGCAGTTCAGAGAAAGCTGCACATTTTTTTACTGTACTTATTTTATGGGTCACCTGAGGGTTTCATGCCCACAGAGATCACACTTATGCAAGTGTTTTCACAGAGGAAACAACCCATGAGTGCATCAAGCCACAGAAGGGAAAGGGAAAAGAGCATGACTAGAAGACATTAAATCAGTATTTCCTTAATCCATGCTGTCACAGTGCTGCCTGTGGGTGCAGATACCCTACAAAGCTGTGCTAATTTAAAAATGGTGGTGCAGCTGTGCAGTGACTGAAGTGATGCCCCCTCCTTCTGCTTCAGCAGTTGGAGATTTCAGTGATGTGTTTTAGCCTTGCCATAGGGTGACTCAGACCAAGGGTCTGCTGGTTAATAACTCTGCCTGGTGGGTGAATCTTGGCCCCCTTCCTGGACACCCTTTCCCTGCCCCTCCTTACCAGAAGAGGAGAAAAGAGGGTTGAACAGCTCAAGGACTCAGGTAAAGACAGGGAAATTACTCACCAGTTACCACCACAAGAAAACAGACCTGGCTTGGGGATTAGAAGCTTAATTTATTGTCAGGTAAAATAGATTCAGGTGATGTCGCTGTGGGATACACAAGGACACACACGGACACACTTTCTCGTGAGAAGGCTAAAAACTATTTATTAAAACATCTGACTCCAAACTTATAGGATTCCCACACAGATCAGGGATTGGAGGAGAAGTTGGACACCTCTCTCACCCCATTGGTCAAGACAACTGCCCATCAGTTGTTTTTTCACACCAAGAGAAAGTATGTCAACAACTTCATCTTAACATAAACATGTTTTTAATTATAACACTTGCGTGAGAGAAAGAACTAAGAACTAGGAAAACATTATGTTAGAAAGAGTATCAGGAAAGCTTGAAAAATCATGGTGACAAGGTAGTAAGAAATAAAGACAGAGACTAAAACCTCTTTCCCACCACGACTCTTCCCCAGTCCTCTCTTCTTTCCTTCGCTCCTTACTCCTCTTCCCTGGGCTGCAGGGGTGTCTCTGCTTCAGTGGGGTCTCTCCAGGCCTGTCAGGGAAAGATTCCTCCTCCAGAACCCCTTCTGCCCTCCTCCTTAGGCCCCTCTTGGGGTCCCTCTGCTGCTGTTCCCTCCTTGGCTCCCTCTTCCCCTGCTGCTGTTGCCTGTAGCCCTTTCTGGAATCTGTTTCCCCTGGCTCCCCCAGCTTGGCTGAGGGGCCCCGGGTAGGTCACTGGAGCTGGCTCGGACCTTCTGTGTCCAGCACCCAAAGGATTTTTTGGAATCTGAAATTTTGTAACACACCTCACATGGTCACAGACTACTCTGGAACTGACTGGCAGGAGTAGTGGCCCCATTGCCACCTGAGCTGGTTAATTCAGAGGGATGTTACAACAGGAAATACTTTCCACTCATGACATTTTGTTACAAATTCCATATCACGAGGAGCTGCCATTTTATGAAATGTCTTACTGTATGTGTTTTTTGTCTTTGTTTTCATACTTCCTTTGCACTGCCTGGCAGTGTTCTGTAGAGCAACCAAACCTGTAGAACAGGTTGTTCAAAGCTTCCCAAGGGCTCAAGGCCAAACAACCTGACCTTGAACATTTACAGGGTTGGGGCATCCACATTTTCTCTGGGCAGCCTGTTTCAGTGTATCACCACCTTCCCCATAAAGAATTTCTCCCTAATACCTACTATAAACCTTTCCTCTTTCAGCTTAAAGCCACTCCCCCTCATCCTATCACTCCTTTTCAAAACTCCTTCTCTTGCTTTCCTGTAGGGGCCATCTTCATGTTCTGGATGGTGCTAAAACGTGTCCCCAGACCCTTCTCTTCTCCAGGCTGAACAGCCCCAACTCTGACAGCCTCTCTTGATAGGAGAGATGTTCCAGCCTTCTTTCTGATCATCTTGATGGTTCTCCTCTGGACTCAGCACATCCATGACCTTCTTATATTGGAGATGCCCAAACTGAACACAACAATCCCGGTGGGGTCTCACAAGAAGAATCACCCCTCAACCTGCTGTCCATGTTGCCTTTGATGCAGCCCAGGATACAATTGTTTTTCTGAGTTGTGAGTCCTGTCGAACCTCTGTGTATTCCTTCCAGGCTCCTGTCTTTGCTTCTACCCTCTGTAGGCTTCTTTTGTGTGTTCAAGTTTTGTTTTGTGATTCTACTTTCAAATAATGTTCTAAATACTCTTGGTGAGTTGTCACAAGACTCTTTCACCAAAGTCCTCCTACATGTGTGTCGAGGGCTACAATATTGGTTAAGTATAACTTTATCATCTATAATGGATATTTCAGTTGACAATCTCTTATAAATATCTTTATCTATATTTTATACTCTTCATTTGCAATTGGAAAAGGCAGCTGATTCTCTCCTGAGATTAGCTGCATAATTATTAGTGCTAGATGAAATTCAATTCCACAAATCCCTGTTATGAGATAGCCATGATGTTGAAAAGAAAATGGAGCTGTGCAAGAATCAGGGAGGCATATTTAATGAACTCATACTAACAAGAAGAACCTTGTTTTCTGCACATGGTTATCTCACAGACCATATTCATACAATATCTGACATTGAAATGGAACTTCAAAAAGCACACAATGTTGGTATATTCAGACTTACACTCTGTCAGGAGCAGCTGGAGGAAAAAAACTGCTGTAAGTGGAAGAAGAGAAATTATTCGACTACTTTATCATCAAATGATTAAGATAATTTGGCAAATTATTTCAGAACTATTAGAATAATCATGAAAATCTACTGATAAAAATGGAAAAATTTAAAGCTTCAAAAGCAGACTAAGTCACTAAAGACCAGCCTCTTCAGGCTGCTTTCATGGTTAGGGTTGCTGTCTTCCACAGCAGCCCTCATTCCATATCCAGTTCCAAATACTGTGGTTCACATGAAAGGAAAATACAAGAAACAAGTAAACAATTAAATTGTGTTCCATGTCGCTCTGCATTGCCCTAATACATATGCTGTGTCATTACAGCCTATAAGAAATCTCAAAACCAAAGATATTTGCTAAACCAGCTAGAAAATTCCATTTTACTGAATTGTTACATCTGAATAGAATCCTATAAATCAGCTAAATAGGTAAAGGGAAATATTGTCCCAAAGCAGACGCACAAATGTGACAAAGAGCATTCAAAGCTAGTATTTCCTTTGTCTTTTTAATCCTGGTCCTGGATTTTTGTGAGCCATAATTCCTTGTTCACTGAGGAAGGAAGTAGTCCTAAATTATTTACTGTTGGTCACAAAATTCTAATGCGGGGGGGAAAAAACACTTCATATAAAATGATGTATCAGTTGAAATATTAGGTAGGCATTTCAAACTGCTAAAGAGTGTAACTTCATTCACATATGGTGTACAGCTCCTAAAATCACCAGTATGACAGTGATTAATAGTCTATAGTTGTTTGAGCAAAACACAAAAAGCTGGTTTGAGACCCTGGGTTCATCCTAAATGATCAAGCCAAAATCTCTTCTCTTCTTATTAAAAATAATTTTACCTTTGCATGCAATGTCAAGATAAAAATACTCACTAATAATCTTTATGTAAACAATGACACTTTTATGTAATCATCAGTATGTGGAAAAAAAGAAGTAAATAGAAAAAAGAAACCTCATCTAAAGAAAATCCTGCAATATTCATTAATATATGAAAAATATCAATATTTATGATGGAGATTCAATTTTTTTATGCTAATCATTTTTTTCTTTTAAAGCACTCTCTAGTCATATATTGTAAACTCTGCATGTCCCATCTTCCAAGCCAAGTTTCCATGTACAGTCTGTTCAGTACAGCAGTTTGTTTGTCAGCTGTCTCAAAGAAGGGATTTGAACCCTCAAGTCTCCCACCTCTCTGGAGAATAAGCAGTTTTTAAACAGTATTTTAACAGATGTGATGTTATAGACATGTCTGCTGACATGCTTCTAAGCACACACGTGAGAAATGTAACACTGAGCAGTGTGTAATTTTACTAAAGTTCAGAAAAATATTTTAGCAGGATATAACAAGGACTGAATACTGGTCAGGCTCATATAGCCTTTTCCCTTCTTTCCTTGAATTCCCAAGGTCTTTCTCCCTCCTATGCCTGTTTCAAGTATGTGAACAGATCACAGCATATTTGTTTTCTGCCTCCTTCATCACACAGACACAGCATTTTGAAGCTTTCCAAGAGGTTAATAACTTGTGGATAAGGATTTAACACAAGCCTCCTCCCACACCCACCCTCTCTATGTACAATTTATCTCAAAATAAAGCTTCTAGTTCACAGGCCATGAAGAATAGGTCATAGTTTTGATATTCTTCTAAGATGTTTTGCATATTCTGTTGGAGTGATGGATATTGTAGGGTCATGAAGGAGCACATGAGAATTCATGAGAGTTCATCTTAACAGTCTGCAAAATACTGTAAATGTTATACTGACCTAAAAGTTTGTTTAATGGATGGTTTAAAAATTATTTAACAACTCTAGCTGTTTATCTAGTCTGCAATGTCCTAGATGTGTACCACTGCTAGAAGTTATTTTAAAAGCCCTGGCTGTTTCAGACCATTTTCACTTTATTCCAATTGCACAGGCCCTTTGGGTACGTGGGTATATTACGATGCAGTTAACACTGGTACTGATTGGCAAAACAAGTTTCCAAGTTACTTCTGATTGGTTTGGAAATCTTCCAGTCAGATTTTCACGACTGTAACTTTTCCCACTTTTGTGGAAGTTTAGTTTCTCAGACAAGACATCATAGTCATGTCTACTGATACACTACTGCTACTAAGCACATGTAAGAAATTGCATTCTGGACAATCAATTTTACTCTCACACAGAAATGTATTGAATGTTTATGAAGTGTGTGAATATCTAGTCAGAATTGTTCAATCTTTTTCTTTTTCTTCAAATGCTGCTGTCCCATCTATACCTTTTTTCCCTTTCTTTGAAACCTGTGGGCCCAGAGAGCAACATCAATCAGTCATGACAAACATCTGTCTTCTCAGGAGTCATCCTAGTTTAAATTCTCCATGAAACTACATCTAATTTCTATTTGCTTTGGAAGTGAAGGAAGGAAATTCAGTTAAGTCTGCTTTTATTCCATTTGGAATAGCCACGTAGCAATTTCTTATGTTTAAACAATCTATTTCAAATAACACCTTTAATTCGGAATAATTTTATTGAAAGTGGCTGTGTGGGCAAGTTTAAGAACTCAATTGAGTAACTATTAGGAAAATTAAGGGAATCTGTAATAATACACGTGCAGACAAAATTACATCCTTGAAGTTCATTCCACCACTGAGAATAGAAACAAGAAGAAAATTGCATATGCACATGTACATAGATAAATAGATCTGCTCTTTGCCTTAATGCAATGCAGTGGTAGATCACAACAGAACATACTAGAATCCTCTACAATTAAAAAGACTGTGAAAGAGCAAAGCATCAGGGATGATGAGAGTGTTTTTATGCAATCAAAAAGACGATGACAAAATGAAGACTTCAGCTAAAAAAAAATTCATTATATGGAGATTGCTTTCATATTGCTGAAATTGAGCTGGTCAGAACCTGAATGATTCATGCCAACATACTGAGTCATGAACATCTTAAAGGAGTGTCCTGTGCTCTCTGTAATACTTCTTGGCCAAGGCTGAGCTTTGTTTTCCAGGGACTCATTTGTGTCTTTCCATTTTCAAATAGCTGCTTATTTCTTAGGATGAACAGGACAATTTATCAAGAAATGGTTGATTTTGATTATGTGTAGGTTGTGAAACTGAATATGGAAGTTTGAAATTATGTGAAATTGAATATGGAAGAAGGCTACACTGGAGTAGCAGGGATATTTCATTAGGTTGTAAGAGTCTCCAATAGATTTCTTTATCCTTCCTAGTGCTGAGCAGTGATCTGAATGTTAGTTCTACCACCTGAAATTTTTCCAAAATAAGCAACTTCATTTATATAGTCTGTCAGCTTTCTGTTTTCTTTGGCATTGTGTTAAGCAGCAGAGAGAGAGCATAGCTTAAATTTCTTGTCTGTTGCAGTTGAACCTGTTACCCCCTTGAATATTTTTCATATGGACTTTGCACCTAGTTTCTCATTTTTGCTCAATGACAGACTTGGAAAGATATGTCTTTTCATCTGATTTGAAAGAAAAAACTTGCAACACTTTTAATTTGAAGAAATTTTCTGCTTATCTGTAACCTAGAAATACCTAGATCTGTCCCTAAAATAATGTATGACATAGAAAAGATGACAAGTTTTTATTAAGCCCAGATGAATAAGCTTTCCTTCTTATCCCCTTTCTAGAGGATGAGCTGCTATACGTGTGTTTATTTAAATAACCATCTCAGTTTAAAACCTTGAGATGAGGGGCATTCATGAGAAGACTCTTTACATCCAGAGGTAATCCTTTGTGGAAACATCTTTAAACAGTAAGAATAAATTCAAGCAGTCCCAAATATGTGAGGGAAGAAGTTACAGAGAATTAGTAGAAGACGCAGAGTGGTTCTGTCAAAGCTACAATAATGGGTTAGCAAGTGGATGTCTGTGATATTTTGAGGAGGACTAAGAAGGGTAAGTGAAACTAAAGATATTAAAGAGTTATTCTAATAATGTGTTTGCATTTGACATATTTGAATAATAAATAAAAAAGTAAAATAAACTTAGATGTTTGTTAGCCTAGACTAACTTTCATTATAGAAAAACTCCATGCTCAGAATTCATGTTATCCATTATATTTAATCAGCCCTGCAAAAATACCAAGTACTCTAAAAGTTGAGTTGTCAGTGTCTCATGTTGCTCATTCAAAACTGCTCAGCAGTTGTGCCTTTCATCTCCCAAGTCTCCACTTTGCAGGACATTGCACAGTGCAGACAAAAAGTGACCATTTCACACACACATGTGAACAACCTTTAAACCAAATTGTTAATTGAATAAAATGACTGTAAGGAGCTGATATGCACCAAATTTATTCCTCATTGAATTAATTCTGCTTCATAGATAAAATTTAGTCTTAAAGTGGGATAAAAATGACAAGGCCAGTAAACCCAGATAATACCTTCAATTTAAAGTCTCCTAATACCTAGCTGTTGCATAAAAGTAAATTAGTCACTGTCAGACATATTTTCTCAAAATATTCCTCTTGGTAAATATATTTAAAGAATAACTGTGATTGGCATGAGGTCTCAACAGATGGATGTGATTTTTCAAAAATTGCACTTGCAAGAGTTGCAGGAAAGAGGTTGATGAATAACATATATCACCATTTTATAATGAATGTCATAGAAAATTGGAGTGTAGAGATAAGACCTTTATTTCTTTCTTCCCTTAATTTATATTTTCAAATGTTATTTTACTGTTAAGAATGAATGTGTTGAAGAATCCACGCTCATACGCCCAGTCTAGTACAATAAATAAATAAATTTTGCCACAGATAAATAAAAATAGATATTTAATATGATTTCCATTTAAAAAAGAGAACATTCAATTTAATTTTTTGTCATTGCAGCTCAGAACAAAGCCAAATTTTATCCATGTATTCATTGTTTATAATATTTTGATGCACAAAGAGTAACACAAATTCCAGGCCTCTCCCTTCTACAGTTTAAGACAAGACCCTGATCAGCTACTTAGATGTCTTTATCTGAAATATTCTTTGTCTTATAAATCAGGTTGTCATGGGAAAAAAGGGTCAGCAGTCAACATATCATAGGATTGAAGAATATTTTGGGTTGGGCAGGGCCTTTCAGTTCATCTAATCAAACCTTCTTGTGATGAGCAGGGGCATCTTCTTCTACATCAGATTGCTCATAGCCCCATCCAACCTGACCTTAAATATTTCCAGGAATGGGACATCTACAGCCTCTCTGGGCAACAGGTGCCAGCATTTTACAACCCTGATCATAAAAAAAAATCTTCCTTATGTCTATTCTGAACACACCCATTACCTCTTGTCCTGCCAACACTACTACACTGGAACATAGATTCAATATAAAATACCAAGATATAAAATACCTTGCAAGTGGGCTTGTAACAAAATTTTCCTTTGCAATTCAATGGGTTCCTTCCTGCTTCAGAACCTCTTGGGTATAGAACTTCCACATAGTGGGCATAGATCATTCATCATCTGCTGACAAGAAGTTTTGGGTATTTCCAGGGTTGTGAGAGCAGTAACATAAGTCAACAATAATCCTCAGAAAAATACATGCAAATGTAGCTTTGCTTTGTTGATGAACTGTTTATGAGATTTTACTAAAATCATCTGATATATTTGGTGCCAAATAAAATATCTTTTTAAAAAAAATCAAGATACATTTTCCTTATTTTTAAAAAAAATAATTTTTTGATGTGAATTATAATCTTTTCCCTATATAGAAGATATTAATACTAGCAATTACATTATTCTGATCTAAGAACTTCTAATAAGACACAAATGCCCCAATGAACAAACAAACAATCAATCAATCAAACACCCCAACCTCTCTAAATCATCTTTATCAAAAGATTTACTTGAAAAGTATCACAGGTGTGCCAATTTTTTTTTTAAGTTCCTGAGTTAAGTCTCAAACTTAATTGAACTAAGTTATTTTCTTCATTTGAGTAGATATTTCGAACATCTTTTTCCTCCAATATTATCCAACTTCAAAAAGGTACAAAGACTAAATAGGGCATTGTGATACAATTTTCATGATCATTCTCCAAAAGGAGGCTAAAAAACGGCAGCAGTGGATACAATTATGCCTCAAGCACCTGGAAATTTACCTCAATATGTTTAACAGGACATGGGTTGTCTTGATTCTGTGTGCAAGAAGGAGGACTAGTGTTTCCTGCCCATCCATATGTAGAAAAGTTTTGAAAAATGCTCAGTTATCCTAACACTGTAGCTAATCCTAGGATAAAATTCAAAAATCAAGTTGTTTCAACTTTTTTTTTTAATCGTCACTTGAGCTGTTCTCATTTCCAATTATATTTTTTTCACTTCAGCATTTTATTCTAAAGTTAATAAAAACTGTGTAGCATAAAACATCAGGACCTCAATTTTTCACCTTGTGTCTCCTTTGTGAGCTACGGGATTGCAACAGGAGCCAAATTTCTCACCTCGTGTCTCCTCTGTGAGCTATAGGATTGCATACAATTAGGAAACAGAATTGAAACACCTCCATTAACTCAGTATTGGTGTTCCAAAGTCCATTTTTCTCATCATCAGCTTTTATTTCTCATATTGGACTACAGCCCAGATACTCAAAGGTCTCTGAGTATGCAAAGTCCATTGATTTCCCAGCAAATAGTTGCTTTCAATAACAGTGAAATCCCTCCAGAAAAGAATGGGCTTCATTCATGCAAGCACCAAATCTCAGCAGTACAGCAAGATTCCCAAAGCTCAACAAACTTTGTAGCAGTTCTGCAGGGTTTTGTTGTTTAAGAGAAATAACCTTTATCTTTATCACAGCTCCTTCAGGAATTGCTTTCCAGGTACTCTTTCCCTCATACCAATTGACTTACACTCCTGATTATCCAGCTGCTACAGAGTAAAAATGCAATTCAGCCATTCTGAAAGACTACTATATAGCTCATAGAGTTTCAGTCATCTGAATTCACTTCCCTTTTCTGTTCTTCCTATGGAGTGTGGCAAAATTGGGTGTCTGTTTGGTCTCAAGACAATCAAGATGCTCCAAGATTTTAATCCTTAATCCCTTCACAAAAATTACTTTAATCTCTTCCACATTCCTAACTTGACTAGGATGTCTCCTGTCTTCTGGCCTTTATTGCAATTGAGGCATCATAGCTTCACCAAAACCATTGTGTCACACCACGGTTTTTCATCTCATCAGCCATGGAGCTGTCAGTTAAAAAGAATTGGTTTATTAGAGAAAATATTTGCATATTTGCATAAGAGCTATTTAAAACAAGAACTGACAAAATAATAGTGATGTGATGGACAAGATACCTGCCTGGGGCTGCAAGGATCTGCATCCTGGGTCTTGGTATCAGTAGATAAAATTATGTCCCACATAGCTCACTTAGCAGCACACCCCATCCCAGTTTGAGAAAGCAGAAGACAAAGTCACCACCACTTCCTCCTCTGAGATCGGNCATATTTGCATAAGAGCTATTTAAAACAAGAACTGACAAAATAATAGTGATGTGATGGACAAGATACCTGCCTGGGGCTGCAAGGATCTGCATCCTGGATCTTTGTATCAGTAGATAAAATTATGTCCCACATAGCTCACTTAGCAGCACACCCCATCCCTTTTTCATCCCAGCAAAGTCACCACCACTTCCTCCTCTGCTGACAAGATGAATATCCTCCTGCTTGTTCTGTGTCCAGCCACAGTCACCCACCCCACCAAAGAGACAGAAGCAGCTTACAGGTGAGTGTTAGCTCAGGACTGTGTGTGTAGTTATAACTGCTGTGTTCTGAAACAGAAAGTCTGCATTTTCCCAAAAAAGATATTGCTCAGTAATTAAGATGGATACAGAGATCATGTTTCAGGTGAGTTTATTACTCTCTTATTACAGGTGAGATAGCAGAAGGTGGTTTTCTATGACAGGAGCATCCTGCTGTCAAGATACCTTTCTCTTTAAGGAACTTACACTAAAACCTACCTACTAAAAATAGTTGATGAGAAAGCAGCATGTAAGATATGTCCAGACACCATTTTCCCTCATGGAGTTTTTATTTTGGTGTTTATTAACTTACCTGTTCTATTAAAAACTCTTTATTGTTCTTGGCTGTAAATCAGAGTTCTCTGTAATCACCCCCAAGATTACCCCAGAGAATTTCCCTGGTATATAATGAAAAACAACACTTTATCCAAAGGTGGAGGTCACCCTAATGTACATCATGGCACATGGGAGATTTGGAATCAAGGCACATACAAAGCAAAACTTAAAAACCATCAAAAAGAACTGGTGGTGAATCAAAATCACTTTGAAATCAAGAAGAGTTTTGTACTAAGTTCTGCTAGAGTTTGATCAAGTTTCTGAAAAATAATCCCAAAACCAAGTTGATGTGTTAATATTTGAAATTGTTCTGATATTTCCTGTCTGATCATAAGGAACAGATTTATTGTAATGTTACTGGATGTGAATAATAGAATCATAGAACAACAGAATCACTTAGGTTGGAAAACTTCAAGTCCAACAATTAAGCCATCACTGCCAACTCATCACTGAACAAAGTACCCAAGTGCCACATCTACACTTCTTTTAAATAGATGTGAATATTTAAAAGGGATAGTGACTCCACCTGCCCTGGCCAGCCTATTCCAATGCTTGACAACTCTTCTGGTAAAGAAATTTTTCCTCTTATTTAATCTAAACCTTCTCTGACAAAATTTAAGGCCATTTACTCTTGTCCTACTACTTGTTCCTTGGAAGAAGAGACCAACCTCCACCTCTCTACAACCTCTTTTCCAGTCACTGGACAGAGCAATAAGGTCTCCCCTGAGATTCCTTTTCCTCCAGGCTGAAAAAATCCAGTTCCCTTCTCATAAAGAGTTTTCAGGGATCATCAGTGTAGCCTACATATTTCTTTTTTATATGGACTATTACAGACCAGTTGTCCTTAGATAAAATAAGACCTGAACTTGCTTTTTGACTCTGCTCCTGGCTTCCTGGACAGATCTTTTGATTAGTCTATGCCTTAACATTCCATTTCATGAAACACTGATGATAATTTTGAGATAAGTTTATTAAAACACTATGAACTTTGATACTGTTCAGTTATCAGGGAGATCTGCACCAAAAAAGGGTCACAATAGATGTCTTTAAAAATGGTTTCATTCAATTACATGAAGAAAAAAACTAGCAGGCAGTTATGACTTATTAGTGAGGATTAAATTACTCAACAGAATCATGTGCTAAATTCTCCTTGATAAATACTGTTTGGTGAGACTTTCTGTCCTCCAGTCCTCTGGCAAACATAAACAGTATTTTCCTGGATTGTATCTGCCTTCTGAAAAGGTGGGAATGGAACAGACCAGAGTAGCTGGTGACATGAATAGAATGCCAAATATCATGCTAGTGTGTGTTTGTGTATACAAATGCAGCACTCTGAAACCATGTTTATAAATACTGTCTAAGAAACACAGAGCAAAGAGAAATTCACCTAGAAATTAAGCCTTTGAAGCCACTCCCTTCTGCTCACTCCCTCAAATGAGAGAGACAAAAGACAGAGATTAACTGCTGAGATAAAAAAATTACTGGAAACAGCAATGAGATAAGAAAATGGATAAAAACAGCAATAATCCTCATAACAAAGTGTGTATAAAAAGTGTTTTACAGGCAAAATTTCACTGGCACAGGGCAACCACAGTCTGTGCCACAAGACATAAAATGGTCCCCCAGGCCCCTCTGCATGCATGTCCTCTCCCCTAAGCCCAAGGCAATATAAAAAAACAGGGGTGGACAAATGGCCAGCATCCACACTCCTACCCCAAGCCTGAGACAATGAAAAACAATAATGAACAAACCCTCTGGTAGGGACCAGACTCCAACCATGACACTGGTTCAAGAAAACAAACACATTCTTGCTTCAGCAGCATACTTGAGTTATCCATTTAAAGTGCTTTTTTTCCTATAATTTCTACCATGAAATATATTGATGAGAGTTCCTAGACAACCAATGATCAGTGTAGTTTCAGATTGCTTGAGGTTCATTAAAAACATCATCAGTAGTGGATATAGGACATCACAGTTCTCTGTGTCAGCTTGTTTTCAGTTTCAGTATTGCATGGCTGAAAGATGTAATACCGGTATAAATAAGGTAGAACCAGCCTCTGAACACAAGTTTTCCCTGTTTCAAATCCTCTGAATCATCTGAGACACCCATAGCTCCTAAGCAAATAAAGCCTGTTAAATTATTTAGAATGTGGTCCAAGTTTACCACAGGGATTTGAATATTGGATAAACTTCAGGTTTGTAACGAAGGGAAAGGTCAATATCTTTCACACTCCATGTGACATCTATCTATGTATTAGCAGAGATAGTTTATTAAATTGGATAACTAAGAATAATGCAAAAGGCATAATCAGTTTCCTGAATGACTTCAAAATCAAATTCTCTGACAATTTTCAACTAGATACTGTCTCTGCTAAGAGTTAGTCATATATTCATGCATGGACCTATATGTGTTTTCCTAATTGAGAACAAATACCTCAGTATCAACAAGTGTGTTTCAGTCCCTGCAAAGCTGGAAATCATGATCCTTTGTTTTCAGTCTGTCCTAGTTATCTATTTTTTTCTTTTTTTTTCTTTTTTTTTTTTTTTTTTTTTTTTTTTTTTTTTTTTTCTTAGGGGGGAAAAAAAACTATTTTTA